>NIJG01000029.1:3049813-3118560 GCA_002201625.1 Euglossa dilemma
TTAATTATTATACAATTCTTTATTTACCATTGAAAAAGACAACGTCAGTTTTAATAGAAAATCTGTGAATTTCTATTCTCCTTTAGCCAAAAAATCGTCGGGTGCTATATATAACTAGTATACATCTCTGTTTATATTTTATTTATTTCTTTAAAATTTACTGCGTCCTATCGTCGAGAGCAAACGGATAATTGTAATTGTTAATTACGAATAAGGTTATAAATACTTCTAAATACGTTACTATTATACATTTCTTTTTATATTTTATTTATTTACTCAAAATTTCCTGCATACCTAATGCAGTACCTATATCATATCACGTCCGAACAATGTGTAACGATTTGTAACCGAGTTGACAAGTTAAGGAACCCCTTTCCTCCTCCAGTAGTGGTTTCCAAATTCACACTCGTTGATTATCCCCAAAGCAAGTTTGTGACGTACGAAATGAAGGCCCAACGGACGACATTGTTTGACCAGTTTGACTTCGTTATCTTTCCCGAAACGCGACGGAACTTTCGACCGTAGGACGATTCGTGGGAAGCATATTATCGTACTTCCGGTCTAACGAAGTAAAATCCCGAAGTGATCGACCAAATGCGTTCGACGTCCGTTCACGCGAATCTCAATAATTTACGGTCGGCTGTTATTGTTAATTCCAATCTGCCCACGTTTATCAAAGTTCAAGTTATTGGTTTCGCCGTTTAACGACGCCCATTACTTTCTAATCGTCACGACTAAGTGCACAATTATCCGCAGTGACAATTAAACGTACTAGCAGATAACGCGATGGCCTGTTGATCTCTCGGAGAACTTTGTTTCATTCTGATCCATCCTCTCAAAATTTTTACAGCTACTAGAGAAGATTCGTAATTTGAGAATCCAGTGAGTTCAGTAGGAATTTATCGTAAATAAGAAATAATTACAGCGATCATTGTGGTAAATCCAAAGTGTTTCTACGTATTCGTTTATTTCTATTTCCTGCCTCGCTTCGTATTTTTATGCAAAGATATTATAATTCGCCAGGAAGAATGCGAATCTAGCAAGGATTATGCAATTTTTGTCGAGCTATCGTAATATCTTTTTAGCAAGCTGCAGGTAGAGTGCATACGCAGAGAATATTCATGTTGCTCACACTTGTGTAACGCTTAATGGTCGCGTAAATATTCCGATCATGGATGCCCGATTACGTCATTGTCCGATATCGTTCTCAGATTTATGCGGATAGTGACGTCAGTAGGTGTATCGTGATCCGAATTTAATAGGGGTGGAATCGCTCAGATTTTAAGAATCCCACCAGGACACCGATGATAAATTGTTGGCACAACAATACCATCGTGGCTGCTACAAATTGGCAAACGAGAGGAAAACAAATCTATCGCATTCCGAATACTCTTTTTCCTTTTTTTAAGTTAATCGATCTTCGGAAAGAAAAATGGCACGGTTGAAGCAAAATAAATACATCGTAGATTCTCAGTCTTTTTAAATCGTGGATCTCTTGAACATCGATCAATCGAAATCGAAAACGAGAAAGAATTTTGTTGTAACATCTTTAGATTCTCGAATTAATTAGTTATTTTTTCCGAATTAATCGAATTTGGTAAGAAAATAAAGCAGTAGGAACGATTAATGTTAAATAACTCGATGATTATTAGTGTTTCTAAATTTTTAATTCAGAAAAAAAGGTATACGTAGCTTAAGAGGGATAGTTTCACCCTTTGTTAATTCTATTATTTAAACCTGCCTTAAACAATGTGCAATAGCACATTCAAAATATACTACGACCATGAAAAAGAATCTAAAAGATAAAATCTACAAAAATTCTAACAAAAAAAACACCATCACGAGAGAAACTTATCCAGCCAATATTCCAAATTCCATAAAAGCTGAACGTGAACAAGTGTCATCGAAACAATAAACGTGAACAATAAACGAGGCGTGTCCGTCATCGAGAAACTGCATCGAGTTTCAGGAAACACCAGGACGAAGAGGCATGGTGAAATTAAAGAAATTCCAAGAAAAAAGACACTATCGCTAGAAAAACTCATCGAGCCAATATTCAAAATTCCACGAAAGCTTAAACACACGTGTGAACCAGTGTGTGCGAGGGTGGACAATAAACGAGGCGTGTCCCTCATCGAGAGGCTGCATCGAGTTTCAGGAAGCACCAGGTCGAAGAGGCATGGTGGAATGATTTGCCAAGCTTGTATCGGTCGATGGTATCGGAAACGATGATACTCGACACCCGTCGAAAGCTCCCGTGTATAACCAGGACGTTATCCGATCGATATAAATTGCCTGACTGGAAATGTCACGACGCCATACGCCAAGTTCCACGATTTACGCCCGGAAACTACGCGTGTACCCCTCCACACGGTTAAACAAACACCGTCAAACTCGAGACGAGACGGTACAAACGTGGAATACCAGGGGATGATACAGCGACAGGGGATGAGAACATAAGACATCGAAAGAGAATCGGGAAGAGGATTGGTGGATTTCAGTTGAAAGTGAAAATTATTGAAAATTCTACGCGATTTATTAATCCTTCGATTTCGACGATCTTTTCGTTGGAGAAAAATAGCAATTCGAAGACTTTCTCCCATGAAGTGGACCACATTTTTAAAACGTAAGTTAGAAATCGTGTGTAATTAAAACACAGAATTATTTTATTTCGATATTCCACGTATCATTGGGTAATTTTAAATTTCATATATTATTATTTAGTAAAGGGTTAACTCTTTGGGGTAGAATGTGAAAATATCCATAGAAATTTTGTATTTTCCAGACTGAAAGGTGTTTGGAATATAGCGAAGAATAATTTAGCATTGCCATCGATGTAGCATATATTTTTTAATTCAGATAATCTCCCTCGATTTCTTATTTTCAAATGCTTCATATACACTCAATGTATCGTTATTTTCGTTTCTTGTCCGCGAAGGGTTAATTTCGATTGCCTTGAGGTAAATCGAAAGATCAATGTCTCGAGCTATAGCCATTTGTTAGGCTAAATTTTCGAGGTAAAAATTATCATCGACGCTATGCACGTGTATATAATAATTTTATAAATACGTATAAAGGCGAATTTATGCATATAACGCAAATACACCTTGTTCCGAGGAGCCTATCGGGAACACCCAATTTTTTCTCTGCTATATTTGAGATTCATTTCACCCCTGAGTGAACCATTCGCGCGTTAAAGTTAACCTATTATAGTTCTACAAAGGAAGAATAGGGTTATAACGACGAAGAGGTGGAAGGAATTTTCGCGAGGCTCGAACGAAAGCTGCTGGGCGAACTTTGAACGTTTACCTGTTGCATTCGAGCGAAATGAAATGAAAGTTCAGCAGGAAGCTTGTTTGAAACGTTTCCTGGAGTTCCAGTTACGAGACAACGGGGAGAGGTGTACGATTCGTCCTCGGGCTGGTAGAAGAGTATCGTTTAAGTATGATCTTTATAAATTGACGAGATTTTTTTAACTGCCAAAGTTGGAACGAAATTCGAGGGTTCAACTGCGAAAGGGGTTGAAAGCGGAACGAATATCGCGAGCGAAAATTAAATGGCGCAGGATAGCGCGTGAGTTGTTTCCTAAGTAGGGGGCACTTCAGAGATTTCAATATAAATTTCGTGCCCTTTTAAGTGGATCAATTCAACTACAATGTTCCCGTGAATTTCGCGTAAATTTTTGCGAGTATCTGTAAGAAAATAATTCGTACAAATCCTTACGAGAAATAAAAACACGACGAAAGATTGAGAAAAGATTGAGAGTTATTATTACGTTTTAAATTTTTAGCTATGAAAAATTAGAATGATATTTTTTCGAATCACGTTTGAAAATTCACAGAGTATTTCTTTTATTCGAAAAAGGGAAATTCGATTAAAGTTACGAGGAGTCCACGAATTTTCCAGCGAAATTTTCTCGAGAACGAGGTCACGAACGAAGAAATTTCATTTTCAAGTTTGGACTTATTTTTATATGGGGAATCGTTTGAGTTTGAAGCCAGCGATCTGTGCCGCCAGTTATCAGACACCCGGTACATGGAATTGAATGAAAATCGTGCAATATTTTCGCCGAAGATAGAATTTTGATAAAAAATTGCAGCGACTGGTTTCTAAAACAACGATCGTGGACTTTGCTCGTTCGAAATCGCTTAATTTTATTTATTTGTAACATGCACTCGGCGATAGTGAAAGGACGCTCGTTAGGTTCGAGCAACGATCGTTTTGTTCTATTTAGCTGCCCCTTATCGGGCCGATTCAATTTATTTGCGTTCTATTCCATCAAACGGAGACACACCATGACGCAAGCTGTGTCGGGAACGATAAAAATTCACGGGACACAGCTGGAGGAGCCCGATAACTCTGAAATTCGCAAGCATAGATCGGCTGCGTGATGATTCTGAATGAACAGAAAGAAAGAAATGAGGGGGAAAAATCGAGTATGATAACCCCGGCCGTTGTTACATAATTTCGCTCGACTATTTCGATTAGATGTTAATTAGAAATTTGAAATATCCACTGTTCGCTTTTTTTGCGAGCAAAATACTTCAGATATAATTTCCTCTTTTATTTTGTTCATAGGAGAGAGGTGATTCGCGAGATATTTTGACATAAAATGATCGATATCTTTCTTAAAGTTTATCGATGGAAAAGGAAATTTTCAATTTAAGATTGAAATACTTGGAGAAATTTTGCGATTAATTTCTTGTTTGAATCTCAGTGTGCTTTTGATTATGGAAGATTCTTGAATTTTTTAATGGTTTTCGAAAATAACGGAACTGTTCAGAATTTGATTATTTTTAAGATACAAAGTTTCAGACGCGAGAGTGTTATGATTAAGAGAGTTGCGCGTTTTAAGTATTTATGATTTGGGAATTTCTCGAATTTAGGAAGCTTTCGACAGTTAAGCTGTGTAAATCTGGCAACTTATGGCCCCAAGTTGCGTCGAGGAAGCGTTTAGCTCAGGAAGTTTCCGGATAGAAAGAATTACTATTAAAAAAATTTATCAAACGATAACCTTCGCGTGAAAAATACTTATTCGACTCCGGAATCAATTAAGAAACATTTACCTTCGAAAATTTCATCAATTTTACCTACCTCAACCAAGAACCTCACCTTACAAATGCTTCCCCGAGTTCAAACTTTATTAAGGACTATTTAATTCAGGAAGCTTTTAAATTAAAAATTCATCATTTCCACCTGCTACCGCACGAAACCTTTCCAGAATAGAATTACTCGTTCAACTTCGAAATTAATTAAGAGCCGTTTATATTCGGAATCTCTTCGAATCGAAAATTCATCGCTTACTCCGACACGGAATTGCTGTGTCGCAAAAGAAAAGAGAAGAAGGAAAAATTCGAAACTAAGGCAGAAGAATGCATTAAAAGGAAAAACGGGAGATAAAAACGGAAATTAAAAAAATAAAAGCTAGAAAAAATTCGAATATAAAAGAAATAAAAAGGGAGATCGCAAAAATACAAGAGTGCAAGGAATGAAAAGTAGAAAAAGGCAGAAGTATATGCAAATATCAGCGAGTTCTTCTATCGTACAATGCGTAGAGGGAGTAGTACATAATTTTCTGCGATTGCGCGCGGCAAAAATTCGATAATATTGGAAAAAATTAGCCCGATAAGCGTGTTCCAGGGGAAGATAGGGACGGAGAGTAAGTACACAGTACGCGATCTCAAAGTTTATACGCTGTTTGTTATTCATTAATAATCTCGGCGGAATGCATCGGAACTTGACATCGGACCTCGAGATTGGGACGAGGAATAAAAATGGTATCGGCACTTTCCTTTGTCGATAGCTCGTGGGACAACGCGACGATTGTTCGAGGCTCGTGCTTTTAACAATGCTCGGTTATCTCAAGTTCTCAAGTTTAATTGTCGATGGAAGATAGGAATGCAATTAGCGCAGAGGTAAAGATCACGAGGGGAGGGTGGGGAGAAGAATATTTCCATAAAAGGAGAAGAGGCAGGGGAATTTTTGGACAATGTCTTTCGTCGTTTGCGAGCGGAAATATCGTCGTTAAAACGGGAACCTCGCGTGGGAATTACGAATTACAAATTTTTCGTCGTTTTATGGAAACAGTGTTAAGTGACTGAAAGTGAAGTTTGGAAAAATTTCAGTGTTTATTAGACTCATCTTCGGATACAAATTCTCCTTTCTTTCTTTTTTTTAATATATAGATACGCTTTTTCTTCTTTCTTTGTTATAAAATGTTTATTTATCGTTTATCGGTAAGACGCGCCAATTAATTGTCGGAACTTTTAATAGGAATATGATTTTTGTCGATAGATTAACGCGGTTATCAGTGGTTACATAACAGTCAGTAGACTTACACGGAAAAATGATGCATTAAACAAACAGATGCAACGAGAGAAAAAGTAAAGAACTCTAGGAAAGAAGTATTAGTCACTAAATCTCGAAACGAAGAAGCAGACAGAACCGAAAAATACAATCTTCAAACCGAATTTCAATGTTTAATTCGGTAATTGGGCGAGAACGAGAAGAAAATTGTAATTGCTTTGTAATTTATTTCAGCGGTCCTCAACCTATGGTACATGCACCAATAGTGCGTTGAATATTCTCGGCAGGTAGCCGAGCAGAGCCGAATTACACGAAATTTGCAAATTATGCATAGTCAAGTATGCTACAACTAATAGATGCTATCTGTAATGTGGCACGTGACTTGACAGCGTATTAGTTGCGTGACACAAGAGTAGAGAAGGTTGAGAAACCCTGATTTACTGCAAATTCATGCATCAACATTATAATTCATTCTAAATTTATCAAGCCTTATCCAAAACTTTTCGTCTTTCGTAAAATAAAATATTTTAACGAGATGTAATATTATAACGAGATTTTCCTCTTTAACTAGCAACGCCTGAAAATGGTCCTTTAAACGAAAAAATTCCGCAACATACCTACCCAGCTAGAAAATTCTCTCGCGTGCGGAGTGAACGCCAAAAACTGTCGCTCAAAGTCAAAACGACTCGTCTTTTTTCTTTCGCGAACGAGACTGGTGAAAACGCGGCCGATGCGAAGGCAGATGGCGCGCCGGTGTTGTTCCGTGTCCCTCGAAGGCGCAAACGAAATTCCCATTATTCTCTTTCGGCTTTTAAAGCCTGTGGCAAGGATAACCGCGTTGCACGTGCGTGGTTGACGCTCGTCCATCGAGCGAGTAATCAAAAGGCACAAAGGCCGCAGCCTGGCTGTTTGTTTGGCGTCCTCTCGAAAACGCCGCACAGGATCGGCAACACGATTTCCAACCGTACGTCCAGCAGGTTCCTTTGATCACTCAACAACCCGTGTCCGCGATGGGATGCCCGCAAAGAGGGAAATATACCGGCGACCCCCATGAGACACAGGCTCGCCCTGCTTCAGGGATCTTCCTCGTCGTCGAGGATCGATCGTCGCGCGGCAAAATTGAATAATTCCGCCCGGCGTGGGCCGATTTTTCACAGGGATCGATCCTCGCCACTCGCTTTCCATGGAAATTGAAAAGCATCTCCGCGACGGGGAAGAACGTCGCTCGACAAGCCTGGACTCTCGACTCGGATTCCTATTTTTTTCGCTTTCTTTCCTCAGGAGCAACGGTCACGGTGTTATCGCTTCTAAGTTTGTTACATATGCCAGCTGGCAACGCGAGGCTAATGCAGCGCGTGCACTGGAATTTCATTTCGAATCTTATTCCAGTTACACCGTCGAGATACCAACTAGACACGAGATACTCCGGCAGTAATTAATTTTCCCATGCCTGTCTAATTCCAGACAATTAACCGTCCTTCTAATGGAATTTATCGAACGAGAAAAGTCTAGGTTTTTCGTTGCTGATATTTATTACGAATATCGAAAGCGAGAAACGATTTTTCTTTGACAAATCGTTGTGTTTCGATTTACTTTTGATCGGGCCCTGTAAACTCTTTTCGCAATTCAATATGGAAACGAGTGTGAAATTTACTTAGTCTTTAATTCACGTTCTTTCACCATGTGTTATACAACGATAAATGATTAAATGTAATTTGCAATTTAAAAATCGCCTTATTTTTGCGCTCCTTACTCAACAGGTAAATTCGATCGAATTTCGTCCGAAGATCACTGGCGGAAACGAGAAAATTACTGCACGCTGCTGGTTTTCCTTCTCAAAAATTCGATGAAAATTCGGAAAAGTTCGAGAAATTTTCGAAACTCGCGGGTCATAACACGCGAATAGTCACTTGGATCTGTGATTAATTCGGTTCACGATTGAAATCAAACGCTGCATCGGGGAAGATTCGCGATTTCGCCGGCTGAATGGCGAATCGACGGGACACACGACCGATTATAGGAGATTCTGTGAAAGCCACGCGGAACGCGCATTATCAAAACAATATTCTGGATAGCGGCGATGCCGGAGCGCGGCGCGAAGCCTGGCAAACAATCCATTTCCGGTAGGGGCCCCTATCCGGCAGCCGGGATATGTTAATAACGCGTCGACCGGCATAGGAAAGCACGGATTATGCGCGGTGACATTTTTCAGTCGGACAAAATTGCTATGGCGTCACGCGGATTTAACCCGTTGCAGTTATTAGCAAACCCGAATCGCGTTCAGCGTTTCGTAAACAAAACCGAATAATGCCAATTTCTGCCAATTTCGCGGCACGAGATCGTTTCGGCAGCAATTGCGCCGCCTTGTTTCGTAATATCCGCCATCTTTTTCCTTGTTTACGTACTTATTTATGCATCTCTGGCTGTAGCAACATGATAAAAAACGGACGAAAGGGATTAGTCGATATGAACCATTTAAAGCGTATATTTTGATCCGAACGACGAAAAGGCGATGAAAATAAAAGAAACGTAAAAAAGGAAAATTGAAGCGACTAATAGACAAGGTGTAACAAATTTGTAAGTTGTATTATTTTTCCACCAAATTACAATTCTACGGGCAAGAATAAAGAATAGAAAATGAAAAATAAAGGAAAAAGCACGAGACGAAACGTAAAATGACGAATTCCATTCCTGACCCGACCAACCGTTCAAACGTCACGTTGTTTTGTCTTCCTCGACTGCCAGATAATGGGAAAAATAGGAAAAGAAGGGGAGAAAAGTCAAAATAAGTAGTGTTAACTAATCAGCCGTTTCGAGCCTCGACATTTCAGATGCATCGATGAACTGTTGACCTGCCGAGTGATCCACGTTTCGAGAGATCGGTCGAAGAGGTTGCAACACGACTATGTCAATCTTCGACAATCAAGGGATAACGAATGGCCCCCGACAATATAGCGTTATCACGATCTGTTTGCCAGTTAAAGTCCGTGTTACTTTCCACGCTGAACTACTGTAGACCGATGATTAATTCGTTTACTGACAATTTTCCATTCAAATCTGCCTCTATCTTTGACTCTCGTCGGATTATCTGCGCGCGTGTTTACGCATCCATCTTCACGCATTAAATTCGTCGCGATTGCTACAAGTAATCTTGTTTTCCTCCAAATCTCACGAATACGACGAATTTTCAGGATTTCTAAGAAACACCTTCGCATTCTGTATTTTCTATCGAACTAAACGCCGATTCGATTCATCTGAAACGAAAATGTGTAAACGAAAATGATATGCTTGGTAGAAACGAGTTGAATAAGACATTCGATATCTGAACCGCCGATTATTAAAAAGCTATGGTTATTGGAAGATTAAACTCATTTTGGTCGCGTGTATAAGGTATTTTTGAATCTAGCATAACTCTTCCAGTTGCGGATTCGAAGCTCGACAGATTTAAATCGAGGCCGTTGAAATTCTGGAAAGTTCGATAGAGCGGAAGAATATTCGTCTAATTTTGGATCGAGGACGCAATGGAAATTTAAATGAAATTAAACGCGATCTCAGGGCTCGATCGAAATTTAAGCGGAATATTTCATACTATAAATCGATATTTTTATCGAAAGTACACCAAAGTGTGATTGAAAGCATTCGTTGAATTATATAGAAATTTAGCGAGATCTTATACGCGTGTGACTTCAATGAATGTAAGATAAAACATATTTTGGATACTAAAAATCGTCTGAAATTTCGATAAGATTACGTATCCGAGCAAAGTAACAAAATTCTTTTAGCCTCTCGCGTAGGAAAGATGAATGAAAACCAGGATGAAAAGAACGACGGGTAAGGTTGAAAAGAAACGAGGAGTAATGCGTAACGGCGGCGCTAGTATCGCCGTACGAGTATTACGCGAGTTTCCACGACTAAACGAGGTTAAACTGGTCGTGCTTCCTCCAACCTGTGTCAAAATTCCACGCTGCCGTGATTATTTCTTTTCAGACCTGCGGCGAAGGGAAAAAGCAGAGGGGAATAAAATGGGAGGGCAAAAGCGAAAGTTGAATGGCAGCTTTGGTAAATTAATTAAAGTCCAATTACGCGTATAAAGCTCGATCTCGAGCGAAATTTTCTCTGCCGGGAGACTACGGGTTGAATGCATATTTTGCCGCGATGCATGCAGATTGCACGGAGACGGTGAACGTTCGTTTTCGTTTTCGACGGGAAAAAGCAGGAAAGGAGAGGGAGAACGGAGGAAACGCGAGAGAAAAGGTGCATAACATTAAACGGAGCCTTTGGTAAATTAATTAAAGTAAAATTATGCAAAAAGTCCGCTTTTTACCGGATCCTTTTAGCCGAAGGTTAACGAGGTTCTCTACACGATCCTCGGGCTTCTCCGTCACGGTGCAATGCAATTACGCTCGAAACAGTGAAACTCGCTGGAAAATTGCACCCTATATACGTTCATGCCTCGTTCGGTGTCCACGTTACAACGTTTCGGTTTTCTTCGGGTGGGGAAAAAAAAGAAGGGAAAAAGAATCCTGCGGAGTGACGAGCGGACGAGTACAGCGTCGGAGGGAATTTTGCAAGAAGAGGGAAGGTCGAAGGAAATACTCGTGTTTCTTTTTGACCTGGGAAATTCGTCCTTCGAAAATAGCCGACCCCTGGTGATTTAGTTTTAACCACTCTCAAATGTCGAACTGTCGATGGTTCTCAAAAGACAAAAATTAAGTACTCCTTTAAAAGAGACGAAAATTGAACGGGGAATTTTGTTTACACGATCCTTGGTTTAAATTGTTATTATATAGAATTACATCTGTAATAAAATATTTCACATATCGGTAATAGAAAATAATTTTTCGAAATTGCACTTTAAGTTAATTATTTATGAATTTATTTATTCACTTGTGTCACTTGCTTTTGTGTGTTTATCCTTGGTGTATTGCCTTTTCTATCTTCATTCCGAAACGATGAAAATTTATCTCTACCTTGTGTACACGTGTTTTACAGCTGTCCAAAGGTTCCGGGTCTTAACTGTCACGGTACACTGTTCGAAATAACCTTATCATAAATCACGTTTTCCCAAAACCATTCTATCCGTAACACTACCCTAAAGATCAAATAACAAATACGACAGAGGCTTCGAGAATTTGTTCTTCGCCTAAAAGTCTCGACATGTTAACTACCAGGTCATGTACCGATTCGTCGTCTTCTGTTTCGCATATTATTCGAAATGTAACAATAAACACACGGAGTATACCTAGGAGACCTAGAAATTGAAATCTTCTGTTACAATGCTCGTCGAAGTAGACAATTAATCTTCAAGGGGGTTCGAATGAACGATGCATCGCGATTACTTAAGTGACAAACTATACCGCTGCGCAACAAAGCCACTGACCACTGTCTAGATGAGAATTAGAATTTGTCCCGTGTGTTCCATGGAAAATAAGAATTCGAGGAAATTCTATAGTGAAAGAAATTACTGTAACTAATTACAGTCATTAAAATTATCAATATTGCTATAGCCAAATCTATATGCGATGCATCCTTGAAAATTTCCAAATTTCTGACAATCTTACGTCAGTCTACATTGCCATAACCTTTGCTAGAAATTCGCGTATCTCCTCTCACCACAGAACAAAGATTCTTAATAAAGTTCCAAGTTTGAAGTCACCATGTGTCCCATGGAAAACAAGAATTATCATTAGAGAGAACTAATAATCATTATTCAAATTATCGATATCGCTATTGTCAAATGCCTCGATGCACTGTCAAAAATTTCCAAATTTCCGACAATCTTATGCCAGTCATTGCTAAAAAATACACGTTCTCTTCTCTCCACAGAACGAAAATTCTTAATAAATCTAGAACATTAACATAAATCATCTTCGACCCACCGAAATTACCTCCGAAACGAAAGACACGATAGCTCTAGCTTAGAAGTGATAAAATTCCACGCGAATATATACCTGTACCCCGAAAACCGTCTGGCAAGGCCGCCTAAATCACCCATTACGGTCCTTGCTCTGCTCGGTGGGCAATAAAAGCAACTTGCCCGTTCCGCGAACGACTGACAAGACGAAATGACTAAAGCAATCACGTATGACGAGGAATGACGAAGAGCGAGCGGCCGTGGATCACAAAGGATCGGAGGATCGATCGCGTCAGGTGAACGATCGTGAAACCGACAGCTCTGTCCGACGTCCACTCGTCTGCTACCTTATGCGACCCGCCTCGAGATCTCGTTATCTCAGTGTCAGCGTGATGAATAGAGTACACACGAACCGTATGCCAATGTCCAGCAGCCGGCGGGACAAGCGGCGAGAGCGGGAGGGGAGTCGCGAGAGCATAAAAGCACGCACGAAGAAAAGCATCGGTGCTTTTGTGGTGTTCACTCGTGGCCGCATCGTGTCCCAGCTGATATTGTGCGACAGTGCTACCATACCAGAGACTTTCATTCCTACGGGCACGTCATGGGGCATCCACCTCGACTCACGGGGACGACCCTAGTCTGCCTTCTGCTCGTCCTCGCCGTCGCCGAATCTGCCAGTAAGTACCGAGACCTACTGCCTTAAGCCGCGTTTACACTCTATCTGCGTTTCAATAGGCACCTTGGAAAATTTGTTACAACGAATGGTTAGAAGATGTTACCGTGGTTTTTCTTTTCGCGTGTGAGAGATATAGATAAGTCTAGCAAGTGTCTATGGACGTTTCTTAGATTGGGAAAATACCTAGGGTATAGTTTCTTAGATTGAGAGAATACCTAGCGTTTGACGATATTTTTCGCGTAATGAGACCATAAGCGAGGGTTATTGGAGGATAGAGTATAGTTTCATAGATTGGGAGAATACCTAGCGTTTGACGATATTTTCTGAGTAATGCGATAAGTGTCTGTGAGGAAAGTTAAAGTATAGTTTCAGAGATTTTTCTTTCAATCGATGGAGTACATACCGATGCACTCTTTGGAATGTATTTTTCCCGTATATATCATAGCAAATTACGCGTACCCCAATAAGTGTATGTGAGGATCATTGAAAGTTAGAAAAAGTCCCAGAGATAGATTTTTCCTTTGATCGGGAGAGCATGTAACGAAGTACATTATAGCAAATTCCAATTAGCGTTTGTGAAGATTATTACACAATTTTAGGGATAGATGTTCCTTTGTTAGAGAGGATAGTTCAAAGACGCAGCTAGTACCATAATTCGACGATTATCTGCGAGGATAATTGGAAATTACACGAATATAACGCAGTATAGGGTACGTGTAGTCGAATAGACGCCGACGAGGATCACTAAAGACTGGAATGCATCTTCCGGAACAGACTGTTTTGTTAGAAGGAAGCAGCGGAAGGATGTTACATAAAATTACGTTGAACAACCTCTTTCGTGTGCCGTAGCGTAATACACTGTAGCCAAAGTACGCGTAATCCAACAAGTGTTTGCGAGTTAAAGTTTCTCGGGAGTTGAAGAACATCTTCCGAGACAGACTTTCTTTTGTTCGAAAGAAAGAAGTATGATACACAGCGACACATCGGACAATGTTCTCCTGCGATAAAGTATACCATAGTGAAGTACGCGCAATCCTGGAAACGTCTATGGAAATTAGAGAACGTCTTCGGCTACGGACTTTCTTTCTGCTAGAGAAAAGCAGAAAGATGTTACGTAAAGTCAGAGTGTACTGCGGTAAAATACACGTTAGTCAACAAGTGTCCACGAAGATAGCAGCAATACAGATTGTATCGCGTTGTAAAATCACGCGATACAAGGCTGCGACAACGATTTTTATATAATTCGATCCGTTTTGTCGAGTAGACATAATTCTATCCTCAGCTGGCTGACATAACCTATCTCTAGATCAAAAACTATTCTCCGATCATTCCTGTTGCGATTCAGAATCGATCTAAAGCGATACGATTCGCGGAAAGCGATGATAACAGGGCTGATAATCGATCTCGATTTCGATCTAGGAACGCGATTGAAATTCAAAGAATCTCGAAGAATTTAAATTAGAAAAGAAATTCGCGATTCTAAAATGTGTTCGATTAAAATTACTTTTCGAGCCAATTTCGCGCAGAACTCGAACACGATAACTTGGACGAGGAAAAAATTTCAAAAGGACGCTGTGATAGGAAAGAAGAATGGCGTGAATATGTATAAATTCGGGGAGAAAGCCGTCGAACGGATGAATAATTTTTCACTGCTTGTTAGAAGGGAGAGGTTGAATTACCGGGGTAATTTCATCAGAGAGAAATACAAGGCCTCGGAGGAACGTGGAAACGAACGAGCAGCATTTTCTCTCATCGCAAAAATGGCTTTCCGTGAGACGAGGAATTAGGAGATAAATGGCACGCGTTGACGAAAGTTTCTCCGGGCTTTTTTCGGGTCTCAGGGGGGAAGGGGAAGACAGCGGCCCTTTTTTTGTCGTAAAAACGAGTTTCCTCGGGGAGGAAAATTTAAGGAAAAGGCGCGCACGAGGCGTCTTCGCTACCACTCGAGTCACTTTCTTCCGTTTAAGAACTCCTTTGTGAGGCTCGCGCTGAAAAATTCAGACCAGCACTCGTCCTTTAGCCACAGCCATAAACTACTTTGTTTCTAAAATAATTTCCACTTCGATCAAAGATCTCTGAGAACATTTTCTTAGCAGAAAATTAAAAGAAGATAAAAAAGAAACCTGGATGATGATCTTCCAAATATCAGTAGGTTTATTTGAAAAAAAAAAAGGAAAGAAAGGGGATGCAGATGATTGTAGTATCGAAGGAGAAGCGAGATACAGCGCAAATGATTTATAAATCGCGAGCGAATGTGGCAGAACTGCGGGTGATATCGAACTCTTGAATATTCCATAGATCTCGTGCGTTTTTATTTTCGGAAAGCGATAAAAGACGTGTAAACGTAAGCAGATAAAAAGTGATCGGTTCTTCTTTTTTTCACGTGCCGCAGATTACGGTGTCATTTTAACCCTTTGCACTCGAGAGACGACCTCCAGCCGCCTTTTAATCGAATTCTAAACATCGATGTTTAAATTTTAAAACGGCGTATCAACGGTGAATATCGAAGTAAAATAATTCTGCGTACTAATTTATACAATTCTCGTTTACCAATTTAAAAAAAAGGACCATCGATAATGGCAGAAAATTTTTAATTGCAATCTCTATCCAAGGAAAAATTCATCGATTGCACAAGAGATTTATCCATCTTTCAGGAAATATTCGCGAATCATTTCGAATTTTCCGTCCAGTGTTAAATTTACACAACGACGGTAGTGGTTGATAAAATCGGCTAATCTCGCTTGCGAAATAATTGGCGAAAATTCTCCCAACACTTATCTAACCCGAAGTTACTAGTCGTGTTCGTCGATCCGTTGACAAAATGTAAACACCGAGAAATCTGATGGAGTTTCGAAGGTTCTCGAGCCTCTTAATTTCCTGGAAACTTCGATAATGCTACGACTAACACGATCCCGAGGATTTGTCTCGTATCGAGCTAATATCGATCGCCGAGGAGTCGAATTCAATTTCATTTTCGGCGTCGCTTTGATGCAATTGCGAGAAAATTAGTCGATCAAGAGAAAACACGTGGATTAGATTAGATTAACGGGGACAACGCAATGAGCCAAGTTGCTTATGCAATATTGCAAAATTGCATGCGAAGAGACGCGTATCTAATCGCCGCTTCTCGTTTCCTTTGTTTTCGTTTCGATTAAATTTCGACCCGCCCTCTCTGAAACGTCGCTTTCTCGGGCAGAAAAGTTTTCCTGAAATATATCACGTCCTCTTAATTTAACAAGCAAATGAAGGGCCCGTGGGTGGGGCTGCTGTTCGAGTGACAGAGTGTTTAATCTGGGAAGACGAGGGTGAAGCTGAAATTTGACAGAATTAAATTTTAATGCGCGTGGGTATTAATTATTATCGCTATAGTATGCATTGTTAAAGCACCGAGTTTTCCTTTTTTCCGTATAACAATTCAACGAGAGAGGGTGGAGATAAAATAAAGTTGGACGAATGACGGACGTTCTCTGTTCGCTCAAATTTTCGTTGAGAAAGTTTAATAACTGTATTATTATTATTTACTCTGAATCAGTATAGCAGGGATTATTAAAATTTGCATACTCGTTATGGAATCATGTAGATTCGTTTGCATAGAACTACAGTATGATAATAGTTGTATACAAGTGTATAAATATTAATTAAATAAATACGTCAGTCACGTAGAATTTTATAGCACATTAACTATAAACGAAAGGAATTATGGAAGTATTAATATCATATTCCCATTAAATTTCTAAAATCAAACTTTACCTTCGCAAACCTCAACAGAGTACACAATAGATATTGAACACCTACCCGCTAATGCTACTTTTCCCGTTTTAAAATCAGCCATGGAAGGACAAAATGTTTCTCTTTATTCTCTTTAACAACGCGATAAACAACTCCCGTGTCCCATCACGACCCATCAATTTTTCAACTCGCCACACCGTGTGTGTAACCCGCGACGTAACACCTACATTCTATCTTAAAACTCGTTACACCATGATGAGAGAATTTTTCTCGGAATAAACCTCCTAGAAAGACCACCGAAAAACAAATAAGCAAAGGACAGAAAATACTCTTTAACCCTAAGATCTCAAAGAGAATGAAGTATTTTTCTCGAACTTCAACCTCGTTAAAAAAATAAGCGAAAGAAAAATTACAGAGGAAAAAGGTATTCCTGTAGAGTCCTGTAGATTCTTAAACAAGAATATGCAAATCACTAAGAACCGAAGATGGAATAAGAAACAAAGGAAAGAGAAATCGGGGAATGAAAGGGACGGTGGAAAGGAGGAAAATTGGGCGGAAATATTTTTAACAGGCTGGATAAATTGGATTTACGCGGGAGAATCAAAAAATAAATAAACAAAGGAAAGAAAATCGTTTCTCTTTAACCTAAAAATCGCAAAGAGATTAGAGTATTTTCCCAGAACGTAAACCTCGTTAGAAAAATTACGAATTTGAGAAAGACAAAAGAAATAGATGTTCCTCCTGTAAGAGTGGCAAGATTCTTAAAAAAGAATATGCAAATCGCTAAAAGCCAAAGAGGGAATAAGAAACAAAGGAAAGGGAAATGGAGACGGTGGAAAGGAGGTGAAAAATGGGGCGGAAATATTTTTAACAGGCTGGATAAATTGAATTTACGCGGGAGAAGCATCGACCAGGCACAATGGCGTGGGAGGCGGTCTCTCGCGGCAACAAGCTCCGTTGGAAGTTTGTTCAGCGTGTCCCGGCCGTCTCTAAAATGCATGGAACTACCCCTTTGCAGTCTCCGAGGAATTCTGTGTGGACCAGGTAAATAAGTTCCACCCTCGCAGATACGTATCTCGCATAAAAGTTTTCGTCGGAGGCTCGTGTATCGAGGCCAGGTTCTTCTTTTCGACGGTGTTCTCGGTTCGACGAACCTCCTGCGTCTTCAACACTCGATCCTCTATCTAGTTTCACGCGAACCTTCGACAGACACGAACGATAGAGCGGGTCAACGAGCCTGAAGAGTCGCGGTGGTTCTCGGTGACGAGAGGTTAGCCGCGGTGTCAAGGATGAAGAGATTAAACCGGACTGACGGATGTCGAAATCGGAGATTAACGTGGAACGATGGGATTCGAAGAGATTAGCCATGGGCGAATTACTTGGTCGTTCTGTCCGCTGCTATCCATTATCGTTGACGGATGATGCCCGTGGAGGCTCTATGGCCTTTCTAGGCCCTGTGTGCTGCTACCCCTGCTAGCCTTCTTCGGGTTTACGGGTCGCTGGATTCTCTTCGAGTTCTCGCGAGCCCTCGGTTCGTTCTAATGGCTGGTGTTTGTCTTTTGTCATGTTTGGTCTAGTTTAGCCTCGGAGACTATTCATGGAGTGGCGTCACAGTGGACCTCGGTGTGCTCTGCTAATGGCTACTAGAGTATTCTGCGTCTATGGCTTTGGCAGATGGCGTGCAGCTTCTTCCTGTACTTCAATTTGTACCGGTTATTCCTTTCCATTCTCGTCTTCCACGTCACTCCTATTTCCGCGCCTTTCTTCCGATTAATTTCGGCTGTTTTATTAACACTTATTCAGCGATTTCTATTGCAATCGAGTCCGATACCTATGTGTTAATAATTCGTGTCTTTAAAGTTGCGATTTGAATTTTAATTTGATTTTTAATTTTTTGAGCTTCGAGTTTTAAATACACAGTCGGATTGTCAAATATTGAATTTCTGCTCGGAAAGATTGCAGCAACTTTTCCTGGTCGTGTGAATTGGCGAATAAACGCAGATTTTCATGCGATTCGCGCACTGTAAACAGAGATATGGAAGCCGGCCGGCGTAACAGCAATTTCCAAAGCGGCGCAGATAGCAGAATCGATTCGCGCGATTATCTTTGACCCCGTAAACTCACGATTTTTTCCCCGATGCGAGCAGCTTGAATCGGTTGAGATCACCGCGTGAACTTTGAATCGGCGACTCTTCGATGAGAAAACCAAAAAGAGCAGTAAATAACTGATACATGGTATCTGATTCGAACGTTCGAATATTTCACTCTATGGCTACTGTCTCTATTCCAACATTTTTATCACTGTCACCTTTCATTCTCTGAAATTTTGTCGCCGACTTTACGACACTCGAAGTTGTCTAACAAAACATACGATTTTTTCTTCGCTAAATAACATGTTATATTTCTCTTTCCAATTCTTTTATCTAATCCTAAGAATTCTGATAACGCGATATCTTTGTCTCAATTCCGCGAATTCAAGAAAATACTCTAATTCCGCTTAATATTTTTATTAGCCGTTTTAGAAATTTTAAAAGCGTAGATTCTTTCAATTAAAAATGTACCGATCTTATACAGTTTCTGCTTTTTATCCTAAATTTAATATTTCCTTTCTTAATCATCATTTACAAATTTTGGAGAACGCGTGACGCAAAATATTAATTTAACAAAGTTTTAATTTCTCCAAAATTTTCTGAAAAACGAAATTCTTGTTAGTAACGAAGCCGAAAGGTTATCATTTTCTATTTTCGCTCGAGTTTCAGAGGGAAATTTATCCGTGACATTTAGCTTATTATTGTTCTCTTAGCATCACGGACTTACGTGCATTTCCTGACAATCGTCAGAGACGATGCATCGCGGAAAAAAGCTTTTTTAGCGTGTTTCGTTTCTCCATGAGCCATCAACGTTGCGTGTTCACTATCTTCATCCCTGCTGATCGTAAAACACTGTACAAACCACTACACTTATCAGGCAGTAATATCGAAAATGAAACGAATAATTTACGACCCTCGAGACACTTGCCTTGGAATAACAACCATGCCTCGTATAATTAATAATACTTAAACAATTAACGAAACCGGTATAATGAATCGAGCTGGCACTGATACAATTTCTACAAATTCGATTAATTTAATTTTCCTTTTCATCCGGAATCTTCTGCGATAATAATCTAACGAAAAACACGATTTTTGGATTATCCGAATAAATTACAAATTTATTAAATATAAATATTCTCTAGAACTGAAATTTTTAAATAATTCACTTGAATCTAAAATACCAGTTCAGTGAGAGAAATATATTTCTTCTGAAATATTTTTAATAAACGAAATATGCCATTTGTCGTGATAAGGTTTAGCCATCGTCGGTGCACGCTTTTAAAAAATTCTTAAAAATTTCTAAATCTCACGAGCCAAAGGATCACTCGCAATTACTTGAAGACGACAAATCTGAAAAATGAAAATGGTACGAATTTCTCTACCTATGACAGTAAATGATCTGTTAAAAGGAGGAAAACGGAGACACGTGGGGAAAAAGGGAGAAGGAGAAACGCATCGTCAACTTTCCAATGAATTTTTCAAAGTCCCATCTCGAAAATGGAATGGCAGGAAGAAATGGGTCGGGTCTCAGAGGACTCGCTTAGAGAGGTTCCCGTTCGATCCAAGTCGAAGACTTCTGAGATCTCGAAACCGGTGATTTCTTTCTAAAAAAAAAAGAAAAGAAAAATAAGAGTAAACAGTAGACATTCAGAGTAGATGCCTCAGGATCCTCGTAACCTTCTCAGGATACCTCTTTCCCTTCTTTATCTCGGGTTATACCCTATTAGATCCTCGATCTGAGATCCTTGGATCCTTAATTGTTCGACCCCTGTCACATTTCTCTATTTTTATCTCCTATATTCCCTTCGTTTAATCCTCGATTCTTCGATGAATTTTTAATCAAAATAATTATCCTCGTTTTCAAAATTTACCTAACTTTTGGTCCTTGATTTATGCCGAACCTTTTATACTCGAAATAAATATTCAATCTTCGTCTGGTAGAGTTGATTAATATATTTCCGTAAAATTATTTTTTACTAAAAAGTCACAGCTGGAAATCGACACGATGATTTTTTTTCGAGGAGTTGGAGGATAATTCGATAATAATCCTCGTCTGATCGATGAATTTTTAATCGAAATAATTAGCCTCGCTTTCAGAGTTTCCACAAATTTTGGTTATCGATTTATGCATGAAATAAATTTTTTATTCTCGCTTGGTCGAGTTAACAGAGTCGATTAATATATTTTCGTAAAATTACTTTTTACCAAAAAGTCACAGCTGGGAATTTACACGATGACTTTCTTTCGAGAAGTTGATAATTCGATAAAGGGGTGTTTACAAACGCGTAACACGGAACAGTGAAATCAATGATCTAGGAGACTTCCTCCACTTGTCGCGGTCCCATTGTTAGACAGGGTTAGATGGACGGTGATGGACAATGATTAGCCTGCGAGTTCTTTGGATCATTATCAATGGTCAGCCGTCGTCATTGTCCCACTTCCGCGGGCCGGCGCGCTAGACAATGTTTAAAGTTCATTACGAGCCGCTTTAAACAATAGCCTGCGAAACGGTGCCGTATTATGAAAAGATTTCCTCGAATGGCGTCATTTCGCCAACGTCGTCCCTTTAAAACTTCGACTCGGACAAAACGAGACGAGGAATCTACCGATATTTATATTGCACCGGGTATACCGAATTAACTAATATTTTATTCGTTCTTTACGCTTATAATAAGCAAGTCTACCGAGTATAATTAATTAATTTGATAACACCTGTACTTAATTAACTTACTAATTACACCGAGATACCGATATTTAATTCTTTCACCAAGTACTTCTTAGTAATATAACAGTTAAATTACACAGTAATTTACCAAATTTCCTAATTAACCGACTAATTATACCAACACACTACTTCCGTTATCGAGTATGCAAAGTTTACTAATGTAAATAAAAATTGGATATTCGATTAATTTACCAAATTCCTTCACCACGTATATTAATACTTCTTGTTAATAATATAACATTACTGTTCATACTAATTTACCAAATTTCCTAATCAATCTACTAATTATACTAACATACTAACACTTAATTCCGTCCAAAAGTTCACTAAGTAAAAATTGGTTTCCTAATTTATCGATATTCGATTAATTTACCAAATATACTGCCAAGTGTAAAGATATTTCGCGTAACAGCGTATAAAGAAGTGTAATTAGAGAGGCGAGCAGGAAAGTTTCAGTAGGCCTGAAGCAAAGCGCGTAATTTAAGGGGATATTAATTTGGATGAATAGCCGTGGCAATTGGAAGTGGGAGGAAGGTCAGAAGAGGTCCCCGTGAAGTCACTTCCGGCGTGGAGTAATTCCGTGGCTAATCAGAATTTCATTTTCCTCCGAGGTGTGATCGTGGAAAATTAGAGAGGTCAGTTCGGAACTCGGCCCGGGCAAAATGAACGCCTAGCCGGTGCAGCCGGGGAGCTGTTATCAAGACGCGTCGTGATTAGACTAGATCGAGCTTCCCCTACGGTTCCAGCGATTTATCAGGCCCCGGTGGAACGAGGAAAATACAGTTTATCGCGCGTTAGGGTCAGATACGCGATTATGGGCTTCGTAAACAATACCGTTGATCTGTCACGCGCGCAAACTTCGTTCTTCCTTTGTTTCCACATTCCATGAAACTTTCGATTCGTCTTATGGTGTTGTCTCGAGTTAATTTTCCTTCCAACATTCGGGAATATTTTTTAACGAAATTAACTCGGAATTATTAATTTGGAGTTATATAGAGTGACAGGTATTATTTATAGCAGAAAAATAGTGCAATTATTTTAATCCTATTATTCTTCCGAGGAAAACGAAAAATAATTATCTTTGATTTGCTTCGATAGATTTATCTCTATTTAGATAGCTCTTGATCCATTTGACGCCATATTGAACGCGATTGAAGGTGAGTCCGGGCCAGGGAAGATTTGGTCTCGAAATAACCTTGAATTCGTTGGATTAAACGGTTAAAAATTCATTTCCTCGTTGCTCTGCAAAGAGATCTTTTTACTTTCCTCGGTGAACGTATCGTAAACTTTTTATTAAAATTCTTGGAAGCTTCTAACACGCGGAATTTCTTTTCCCCGGCGTGTCTTCTACGCTTCTGTCACTTAGAATAAATTTAGAAAATTATTGTCGAGCCGTGTAGAGTCTCTCGCGAGATCATTGGCAAAAATTATCGTGCTTCCTTCGACGAATTAAGAAATTACAATCAAATTATTTTCCCGAAGTCAGATGCTTTTTGACGTTTTGCAAATTTCTCGTGTGTCTACTATTTCCAAAAAGGGCCAAGAAATCGTTACCAAAAATTGAAGGAAATTCTTTTACCCATTTTTATATCCCCGACTTTTTTAACAATCTAACATTAGCGAAACTCTCAAAAATTTATCACAAAGTGTAATATTGATAAACCAAAAAGCGAAAAATTATTTACCTAAAATTAGAAAATTACGTTATTTATAAAAATGATTACCGAGTTGTTCAAAGATTTCTTTTGCACGATTTCCAACGAAGCGAAATATCATCATCGACATCAGGGAAATTGTCATGGAAATCCGCGTGGTTGGGAATGATCGTTCCAGCTGGTTCCCTTTAATGAATTATCCTGGGATCGTTTTTCGCGCGTGTTACGATGAAAAGCCGCTTGCTCGCGCTCTATTCAGCCGACGGCCGGCATTTTCGAAGCGGATCACGAGAAAATGGCGCGGAAAATCCGAGCGAAGACAGTGGACGGCTTAAGAGCGTCTCGAGTGACGGTAGAAATGAATTTTCGATGCGAACAGGCGGACTGCAGCCGACCTGGGATAATTGCACCAGCGATAAGCGGATGCGCAGCCGTGCAGTTTTCCACGCGATGAGCACGTGAAAGCTTCCTAGCTTGGAACAATGTATCACGTAGAATTATAAGTGGCGTAAATTACGGCTGAACCGCGTGCACGTAGCTTAGCCTCGCGATCTAACCAACTTTCGTTTTAAACGACCATAATTTCGTTAGTGAAGACACATTGCTGGAAATGGTTAATCAATAGAACGGCTAGCAAATGGCATTGCCGTGAAAATGTTCCATTTCCTACTAAGATTCAGCCTGTGGTTACCGATCTTTACGATATTTATCGTAGAACTAACGATTCCCTCAATTTCTGGACAACCTTAAAAAATAAGGGTCTGCTTAATTCAGTCCGAAATATCCGAAGTGTCTTTGTTTTAATTTTTGGAATTGACATTTAATTATTTACGTTATTGCAACTTCGAATCTTTATTTAATTAAAAGAAAAATATATATAAAATTTGCGAATAATTCTCTCATATGAAAATAAAAGACAGAGATACTTAAATCTTCGAAGTCTCGAGTTAAAATCCTCTTTTCACCTATTTTTATACAAATCAAAGGAGTAGCAAGAGTCTACTAAATTCTCGCATGACTAATCCCAAATGAAAGTCGCTCAAAATCGACGGAAAATGTGAGAAATAAATTCTGCGAGGTCTGCGAAGTCTCGAGCCGATGTTCATTCTTTGATGAACAATCTTCAAAGTCCCGAGTTAAAATCCTCTTTTCGCTTCTTCTTACTCGAATCGAAGAAGTAACAAGAATCTACTAAATTCTCGCGTGACTAATCCCAAATGAAAGTGGCCCAAAATTGACGGAAAATGCGAGAAATAAATTCTGGGAAGTCTCGAGCCGATGTTCGTTCATTGATGAACAATCGGGAAACGTATTGTGTCCCTGGGCAACGAAGTAAGGGACAAGTGGCCGCCAGATGGCAACAGGCGCGTGGTGATCCAGTCCGTTCACTTTAATTCTTTGTTCGACAGGATATTAAGAGTACCTCAAATCATCCCGGGCCGCTAATACGCGTAGCTCGCGGTACATAACCGGGCTGGAACAAGGTCTATATCATTGAAACGATTACAGGTCCCCCATGTTCAACCGGATGTTTGGTAAATTGATTCTACTGAACGATCTTACTTCCCAATAAAACAGCCGAGATACGATACACCGTGGCGACGTCATATAGACCCTCGCACCAAATGTCTTAGACCCTTTTCACACGACCACGCTCGTTTCGCGATTTTCGGTATACTCGAACTGTCAACCGCGACTTTCATACGCGCTGTGTCGTGTTCTTTAACGCTAAACGTACCGGTCTTTTGCACCTACCTATTCTTATAAATCATAAGCTATGAGAAAAACGAAAAGCGAGAAATTGAAAATCAGATGATATAAGAATTTAGAAAAAATCAATTGAACGAAAGAAATAACAATGTATTAGGTCGTTCGGAAAGTAATTTCGACTTTTGCCAACAGAGGAGGTAATTGTATTTTTCCACAGCCAATTTCACACTTCAGTCGCATAAAAGAAAAAATATAGAAAAAACGGAATGACTTTGCGAACGACACAATACAATTTTAAAGTAAATTTTGAAAGGGGTCGTTTGATCGCGATTGGTACGTTTAGTGCTAATGGACACCGATTGTGTGTGTGACGTATGTAACGTCGCATGGCGATTTTTCAAAAGGAGAAGGAATTTACGGTATTTTCTGAAATTTTGTGAAGTACATTGTACTATATTCTATTTCCGATCGTATACTACTTTGTGTGCCATTTTCTGTGCAATTTTATATAACGAGTATTATTCGAATGCTCGACGAATAAAGAATCGCAGACCCCTTTGACACTGATACTCCGCGATAAGGAAAGCGTTAACCCTTTGAACGCTTCTGATTTAAAGCTTCCTATAGCCGATGTATGATTTATGGTGGCACGATCGCGATAACTATTAGCATGCAAAGTATCGACCAGCCATAGCAAATGGTCTTACAGGCTATCACTGCCCTAAGTTGAGCGAAGTCAGAGAAAGTAATGTAATATAATATGATAATCCTTAAGAAACATGAACATACGCGGAAAACGCAGTTTCAGGTACGGAGAATCGAGTATTGCTTTTGCCGAGAGAATTTCGAGAAATTAAGTAAGCGGATGTTCGGTCGGTGAATGGCTGGAATATCGGACAACGGATTGCAAATGGGTGTTCGAAGAGTTTTCATGCGCGACGATTACGCGCGCCGCGACGCCGAGCGGCGAATCTCTTATAATCGGATAATGGAAGAGCAGCGAGACTGCGATTGCGGTCGGCTAGATTAATTCGCCACCCCATTGCGAGCTCCCTGCTGCGAGTTCGAAATGCGACGGAAGCCTCGCTGCTTCTTTAGAGGATCGTTTCATTCCGCTTCGAGATTGCGGCTGGATTCCTCGAGAAAAATTCCTTCCTCTTCTCTCTCTCTCTCTCTCTCCCTCCTCTTCATAACCATAATGTTAATTGCGTCGCGTACGGCACGTCGTTCGTTGTCATTTCGAATATTAACTCGACACCTACCACCGACGATGCTCCACCGATTTTTTACTTTTAATCAGGATATAATTTTATTCTACGTGCATTCTATTATAATTACTCCTCTTACTTTCGAAATAAATAATTTAAAACGTATTCGAGATATAATTAATTAAAGAAAAATTAAATTAAAAAAAAATGAAAGTAAAGATTCGATGCTTTTATTTTTAATATCGATAAAGCTGTCTGTAGGGAAAAATTAATATTCATTTTACTGGAAGATTGAAAAAGAAATTGGATAGTGTTTATATATCGAAATATTAGAAAGTGAAGAAAAGGAAGAAATTTTCTAACAACTCGATCAATCGTTCCTCTTTCATTCTTTTCTCTCTCGGATTTGTTTAATTTGCCATTCTATTTGTGGAACTCGAGGGTTCGATTGTACATCGAAAATAATTCGCCGATACCATTGGAAGAGAAAATTACGAACGTTACGAAACAATGAAAGATTCATTCCCTCCTCGACGCTGTCAGATAGCATCGATGGTTAATGACATAAACATGCCGTGCAAAACAAGAATTATTTTCCCGAGGGGAAGCTTAATCACTTTTCCAGTTTACTAGCATCGCGAGAGAACTTACGCTCTCCGCGGAGAGATTTAAAAATCGGGGACGAGAATTTACTGCAAGTATCCTCCGTTCTGGGAAACTCTGAATGTGTACATGAAACTAAAAACGTATTTTCCTATTTCGAAGGTTACACATATACTCTGAAACTATTCTTACCTAGGTAGGGAAAGAAAAATTTAGATCTTCCTATAAAAATTTCAATCTGGTATCCTTCGTAGTATAAAAATAAAAGGAATACAGATATATAGTTTTAATATGGATTTGGGAAAATTTCTCTCTCTCTTTTTTGACGATAGTTCGGATCTAGCTATTATGGTTGGCCACTAGAATTGGGCTTGTACGAGGATCGGTATTAATTTCAATCTTCTTCTACCGGCGGACTCCATTCCAGCTAAATCCAATCTGGATCCGGTAAAAGGGAGAAATAGCGGGGTACTACGTGACAGGAAACGCTCACAAGTCCGGAGGACTCTTTATCGTAATTTATCATGACCTTTCTCACAAAGGAGCGCCGACGTTGCGTTTACTTACTTTGCCGGGAAGTTAACGGCATACCGTTCGTAAATAATCTCTCCGTATTCTAAAATTGCTCTTATTATTGAGCAGAAAAAGAAGGCAGAACGAAGGAAAGAAGAACAGACTGCGGCCAAGCACGCAGGGAATGCTCCCTCTTACTTTTTATTTCCATCCCGATGCGTTCAACCCGAGCTTCCAATCGTACAATTTTTTCAAATATCTCTGTGGTCTTCTAAACGATTTTTGAAGGGAATTTTTAATTAATAAATTTAGACGAATCGAGAGAAGAAGGAAAATTAGAGAAAGAGTATATTTAGAGACGTCAAGTAAGAAGATATTAAATGGAACAATTTTTTAAATTAGTTTCATGGTACTATGAATAATAAATTTAAACGAACTGAAAGAAAGAGGAAGGAAGAAAATTAACGAATTTTTCTTGCTGTTTGAAGACTGCTGGAAAGGTTCGGATAATTAGCTATCTGTTCTAAAAGTGGGATGTCTAGAATTTAAATAACAATCTGAAGAACACTTCAAATTAATTTCTCAAAATTCGTCCTAACGTAATCAAAGAAAAAAATTAAATGATTTCCCAAACTCTTCGAGATTGTTCAGTACCCGAAAACAGTTCACAAAATTTCTAAGAAATTTAAATAACCAGAAAACATCAAAATGTTACGAATCAAAATCAATAATTTAAAAAAATAATTCGTTAAATATATCCATGTTATTTTCCGGTCAGCTCTATACGATGAAAAGGAATCAAAAATAAATTCTATCGTGTACCCATCACAATTATCACCAGTCGATCGATCATTTTCGATTCGAGAAAACGATTGAAATTGCATCATCATCGAGTCGATGGGAAAAAGGGAAGGAAAAAATAAATTGCAACTCACGAAAAATAAAGCCTATCACGGAGCTATTAAAATTACCAATATAATTAATCTCCATCGTCGAGATCTGAAGGCTCGTAGACGAAAATCATTGCAATTTCTCGGCTACCTAAATTCGCGTCCCAGCACCAAGCCAGCCGACTAAAAATAAGCGTTTCAAGATCGGGGGTCAGCGAGGTCAGCGATTATTGCGTTATCGACGCGACCTTACTACGAGGTTCAGCCTCTCTGCACAAATATGTCGCCATTTCTTTCCCTTCTCACGCAGCTAATCGGCGCCGCGCGCAAAAATGTTATCGATTATAAAACGAGTCAATAAGGATTTTTTATCGCGTCCATATTGGCCTTTTTGCCGGTTTCTATCGTGCACTCCGAGAGGAACGAGTCATCAGTCACTCGATGACTTTATCAGCCAGCTCCGAAGAAGCTGTGGAACAAACGGCGCTGTTCGATCGACGTTAATGCTCCGGCTGATTAGCCGAGACAATTATGCTCGTTTTTTAATAGGACCCGTAACCGTCCACCTAAATATAGCAACACAGATAATGGCAACGAACGATACGAAGAATCGGTCGGAACGATTGGTTCTGCGCTTGTTCTTGCAATTGCTGCAAATATATGACTCGCTGATCTTGGAGGACTGATATTCGATATTAATTGAGATAATGATTTATTTATTTCACGTACGTGTCATTTTGCCTATGCTTTCGGGTGTGAAGTGGTATAAGCGAAAGTAAGTAACGCAGTTAGTTACACGTTTATGCCAATAAGAATTCCTATTATTTAATTTGATAGATTTGCGACATTATGTTCAATTAGTATTAACCTTCACCGACGAAGATCGAGAAAAGTAAATTTTAAATAAAACACGAGAAACATCCCGACTTACGCTTCTACTTATTATAGCGAGTCAAAGAGTTATGACATTTTCAGGAACGCGAAATGCCATTCTTTTTATACCTATTCACGCTTTAGAATCTGCAAGTGCAAGAACGTTTATAGCATCCTATATCACGGTCTAAGATTAAATACTATTTTTGCAGAACAGCGAGGCTAATGTTTCGATGAAATTTCCGATGTCAATGTAATTAAGTTACAAGTATCGTCAAGTTAGTAAGAATAAATATTCGGGGAATCCATGTTCTTACGTTCAAAGAGGGAAAAGGGAAACGTAAACGATTTGCACGTAGAAAGAAATTTAAGATTGTACGTTTAGGAGAGAAAAGAAAGCTAAGCATCGAAGAAAAGGTCGATCTCGAAAGCGGAAGGTCACGTAATTAACGATCGAAATGTCAAAAGGATGGAGAATATTGCAAGATGAAAAATTAGGAGGAAGGAAGCTGTTGGAATAAAACAGGCAGGAGATGGCGAAGGTTGGTCGATAAGGTTGTTATTAAAAGTTCTTCGGCAAATGAAACCCCCGCGAGCCTTCTACGCGTGTATTTTCCACGACGTTATCTACTTTCTACGTTATTATCCGCTGGAAATCTACATGGTGGATGAAAACCGGATAAAGTGGCTCGGTGATAGAAGCTTCTTAAACACGAAACTTTTCATAAATATCCGCTGTGCGTACTTTCTTCCATCGTCTAACCACCCACATATCTTGCAGCTGCATCGCTGCGCTTTAACGAGTCTCATCGCAACCAAGGATTCCCTGTTTCAATTTTTCGTGACTGACTGACTTCTTCCAAAGGAATTACGCTTCCGATCGACCCCACGGGCATTCCTGTTTAATCCCGAAAATGTTCGAAAACCACGAGTATATTTCGTAGGAAATCTGCGTGCATGAATTTACCGCAAAACTGAAATAAATGGCAACAAAGTAGCGAATTTATATTTTTATCGTTCAAAGATTCTTTCACATTAACAGAATGGAATTTAATTTCATTGATGTTTATATTATTCCTATCTTACGCAAGTAATTATTTATCGTAGACTGTAATTTGGATTACAAGACCATAAAAACTATAGAAATTTTAAAAATTTCAACGATTCGTATAGATTCTAAAACCTTTCGTAATTCTCGTTGCAATGGGTTGACAAAGTAAATTTCGACACACGGATAAACGTGTATTATCAATTTATCTGAAAACCGGTGTATTGGAGTCTTGAAACGAAACACTCGCGAATCCCCATTTTTATTTTGCCATAAATGGTATTACCGAGCTCAGAAAAATATAAGAAAAGCTTCGAACAGTTATACCTTTATAATCTTCGGATTGAAACACAGATATATTATATTACACATAGGACATCCTGAATACACGTTCAAAACCGTGTTCTCAATTGCCCAAACCACCCTGGACCCTTGCTCACCCCCAAACCTGTCCCCAAAGAGTACGAAAACTCAAGCAGCATTCGAAGAATTGATTAAACCAACAGTGTCTTCCACCAAACATCCCTGTCCTAGGTCTCCCATTCCCCCTGTTCAACCGAAAAGCAAGGAGTAACGCTGATGATGCACGTGCGAGAAGCACGCGTCGGTCATCCCGACCTACGCTATCGAGAATTCGGAAACTTATGTGCTCAGCAGTGCTATCTATCCAGCTCGATCTATCATCCGAACTATCGAGTTACCCGTAGCGAATGCGAAATTTCGCGTGGACACCGACGATAAGGCGAATTGCTCGCGGAGAACCGTCGAACAGGGTCGTATCCGGAGTTCGTGACCGTCTCCGGGGTCTGGAGGTCGGATGCGGAGGGTTTTTCGGGGTTTTTTTCTCGTTCCTGGCCGGCCAATTTATCACAGGGTCCAGACCGGTCTGGATTTCGCGTCACGTGCCGAAATTCCTCGGCATCGGAGAAGTTTGCTCGCGTGCCCGAAGCCGGGAAAAGCTGAATGGGACCCGAGGGAGTCTAGCCATCGTCCAGCTGCCGATTAAACCCGAAAGACGGATTAATATCGTCGCGGATGGCCTACCTTTCATACCGTTACCCGCTGCTCATTGTCTTCGTTAGGGTATTAACGTCGATTACGAACGCGATTAGCGTCGTTGTTACGTTATTGCACGCGTGATTGACGCTGGTTATTATTCTGTTACACATTATTATGCCTGGGCCGCGTTTATGCCACGAAACGAATCTCGATGTGGCCAACTATCGGCCCCTTAATGACGGAATTCAAGTGGACGAGCCGAGGACTGACTCGGCTCGCACAATGGCCGAGGCTCTATTGAGTTATGTTATGAGTCGTTTACCAAAATTGGCCGACGACGTTTCGCAGATGAGATAAGTTAGGGCAATTAAAGTGATTTCTACGATGGGAACATGGACGGCCTCTGTGGGGTTGAGCGATCGGGAGGGTGGGTTAAATGAGATGGATCTCCTTAAATGATTGGAATTACCCGGTCATAATGAGTTCGTCAATGTGTCGCGTATGTGAATTTAATAATCCTGCTGCTGATAATAATTTTGTTCGCGGATGAACTATGAACGAAAATGCGAATGGGACTGTAATGGTTGACAGTTGATAGACGAAATTTTAATAGACAGTGAATTTAATTATGTCCTAGAAATTACGATAATTTAAGTAACGGAAATACCATGTCGATTTGCAGTGTAAGAAATTAACAACGTTGAAAACTACGATCTAACGTAAGTGTTATTTTTCTCGTTGCAGGTCGATCATCGTGCACAGTCGGCTGTCATGGAAGTGAGTGGTTTAATTATTCAATTTGCTCGGTTACTTACTCGGCACACGCGATTTTTCGGCTACTTAATAACAATTTTTCTCCTTCTCTGGAGCAGTGCACACAAGTACAGCGTATCAGGAAGGGCACACGTATGTATACACTCTGGGAGGGTTGGCGGTGACCTCTGTCACCGACGCGCAAGTCGATACATCCCTTAAACTGTCAGCTACCGTGGAATTGTCCGTGAAACCGGACTGTATCCAACAACTGCGACTGAAGAATGTCAAGATTAACGGCGCGGTAATATTCCCTTTTCAGATTTTCACTAGTCTAACTTCCATTTCTCACCTTCGATATCGAGATGTTTCGATGCTTCGATTTCCTGTCATTTTCTTCCTCGCTCTACCAATGTAGACGTAAATTACGTACTTGTCCGACGGTTCACTGACGGAGAGACACGCGTTTCAGGCTCCATCCACGCCAGACATTGAACAGTACGCGGTCCAATTCAATTACCACAATGGGCACATCGACACGCAGCTCTGCACCGAACCAGGTGACTCGCAAGAGTCTCTTAACATCAAGAGGGCAGTTGTCTCCTTGTTCCAATCGGCCACCATGCAGGAGAGCGGTTCAACGACACACCACGAGGTTCGTTTCCTGGAACAATCTTACTCGATATGATTCATTGACTAATTCGCTCGTCTGGTGTAGCCATGTGCGTAGGTTCCACGGTATAATGCCGTCTAGATCTACGATGCTTTATAATATATTCCAGAATATTCAGTATATAATATTAACATTAAAATACTACTCGTGAAATTTTTCTTAGCTTCGGTACCGGTATTATAATAGCGTTACACTCTGTTCGATCGACCAACGCACATTTTTACGATGCAGTAGGAAGCTTTCTCGAAGGATATTTTTATTTTCTCGAAAGTATACCTCTAAGTAAATAATATTACATCTTATACTATAAAGTCTAAAGTATTATCGGTATAGTGCCACGTGTAACGCGAACGTTATACTATAAGCTACTGAAAATAAGCGAAACGAGTGAACATAATGCCTCTTTCAGACCGACGTAATGGGAGCCTGTCCAACGGAATTCAATTTCCGAAAGGAAGGCGACACCACGATCGTGAACAAGAACAAGGACCTCAGCCGGTGAGCATACCGCGAGAACGTGAATCAGGCCCTGATATCCGGAAGCACAGACACAGCAGCGGGCCTGAAGACTTCTCCTCTGCTGGCGTCGCAGCAGGAAATCCAGCAACACTACAAGCGAGGCATCCTGAACAAGGCGGTGGCCAAGGAAACGTACAACCTGAGACCCTTCAGCAACGGGAACGCAGGCGCCAAGACGGTCGTGGTGACCACGTTGACGTTGAAGAGCGAGAAGGAGGACAATCCAACGGTAGAGGTGTCTCAACCGAAGTCTCTGATCTTCGAGGCGCCACAGCCGACGTTGAAGTACAACGCGGACGAAATCAACAAAGCGCTGCAAGCAGCGAGAGCCGAGGTGGCAGGTGGCGTGAAGGCCGATGCTGCGGAGAAATTCGCAGATCTGGTGAAGACCATGCGGCGAAGCAACGCGAAGGACATGCTGTCCGTGTACCAGAAGATTCGATCCGACAAGGACGACCAGAAGCTGTTCCTAGACGCCCTGTTCCGTGCTGGAAGCGGCGAAGCGGCCGAAGTCGGGGTGGAACTGATCAAAAACAAGGAGATCACGGGGGTCCAGTCGTACTTATTCTACGTTAGTCTAGCTCTGATCCGATACGTGCAGCTGCCCTCGATGGTTGCCGTGACGAGCCTGCTGGACCAGCCTAACCTAGCCAAACTGGGCTACCTCGGCGTTGGACAGGTGATCGGCAGGTACTGCCAGGAGAATCCCTGCGAGAATGTACCGGAAGTGAAGCAAGCGGTGCACAAGATACGCGAGAAAGTGGGCAACGGCAAAGCTAAGACCAGGGAACAGGAGAACCAGATCATCTCCGCTATGAAAGCTCTGGGCAATTCGCAGTTCCTCGACGACGCTACTCTGAACAAACTGGCGCACATCGCTGCTGACAAGAACGTACGGAACCGTGTGCGAGTGGCGGCCATCGAGGCTCTGCCAACCAGGTGCTCGATGAAGTGGAAGACCATCCTGTTCAAGGTGCTAGCCGACAAAGAGGAAGACAGCGAGGTGAGGATCAAGTCCTACCTGTCTCTGGTCGCCTGTCCCTGTCCGCACGTGGCTAACCAGCTGAAAGAGACACTGGACAGGGAAGTGGTGAACCAAGTGGGATCCTTCATCCAGAGTCACTTGAGGAACCTGAGAGCGTCCACCGATCCGAGCAAACTAGACGCCAAGAATCAACTTGGACTAATCAAGCCCCGAACGAAATTCCCCGAGGACATCCGCAAATTCTCCTTCAACAACGAATTGTCGTACAAGCTCGACTCGCTGGGCATGGGCTCTACCATGGAGAGCAACGTTATATACAGTCAGAACAGCTTCGTCCCACGGTCGACCAACCTGAACATGACAATGGAGCTGTTCGGACGGAACTTCAACTTCCTCGAATTGAACACGCGCGCGGAGAACCTGGACAGAGTTATAGAACATTATCTTGGACCCAAAGGAAAGCTGTGGGAGGTGGACCTGGACGATTTGACCGACAGCGGTGCTAGCACGGCCAAGAGACTCGGCAAGTACATCAAAGAGCGATACGACAAGGTTGTGCGAGGGAAACGCGACGTGAAGCAGGGAGATTTGGACAAATTCGCGAAGAACGTGCACTTGAGGAACAACGAGGTCGACCAGGACCTCGACGTTGACCTGTCTCTCAAGTTGTTCGGCGTGGAGCTCGGCTACCTGAGCTACCAGGGTGACAGCACTAAGCAGAGTCCGGAAGCCATCATCGACAAGTTATTCGAGAAGCTGCAGAAAAGTTTCGACCTTGCCAAGAACCTCAAGTACGACTTCGAGGATTACGTGCAATTCCTCGACGCCGAACTGGTATACCCGACAGGTATGGGCAGCGCTCTGAACCTCGGTATCACTGGGACAAGCGCGCTTCGTCTCAAGACCCAAGGAAAAGTCGACCTGCAAGCTATACTCGCGGACCCGTGCAACGCCAACTTCAGGGTCGCCCTTGACCCGAGTGTTTCCGTCAGAGTCGCTGGAAGCATGATCGTACAGGCACCCGGAGCCGAACACGGAATGAAACTCGTCACCACCTTGCACACAGCCACCTCAGTGGACTTGTCTGTGTCCATCCTGGACGGCAGCGGCATCGATGTCAACGTTGGCGTGCCGAAGAAGAAGCAGGAGCTCATCAGCGTTAGCAGCGAAGTCCTATTCAGTTCCGGGCCGAAAGGCGACGAGTACGTGGCCCCGAAGTTCGGAAAGGGCAAGGAACACTCCGATTGCTACGATAGGTTCTCCACTATTCTCGGCGTGACAATTTGCGGAGAGATATCTTATCCCTACAAGGACTTCGAGACCATTACCCAGAAACCTATGTTCCCATTGAGCGGGCCAGCCAAGCTTGCCGTCACCGTCGAGTACACCGACGCCAGCAGTTATCACTTCAAGGTTAATCTGAACAAACAGGAACCCGACAAACGTTCCTTAGAGATTCTCTTCGACACCCCGAACAGTAAAACCAACAGGCGCGTGTCCATGATCGCAGAAGCGGGTCTGAAACCTCACATAAACGGCAAGATGTCCCTGGACTCGCCTATCAAGAAAGCTTCCCTGGAAGTGGTACTTAAACACGATAATCAGGAAATTTCCCTCTCGATCATAGGTAATCACGATCGCAACGAGTACTTCGGTCGTATCGGATTGTTGACTAACGGGAACAGGTACAAGCCGGTGCTGGATTACAGAGTGCCGAAGCACATCGAGAAGTTGGCCAGCTCGAAGACAGGACTCGATCCGGGGCAACAGTACGAGCTGCAAGGTGCGGTGGACGTGTCGAAATACAACGACGGTCAGAAGTTCGTGCTCGACAAGGTAGCTCTGGTGGTGAGCGGTCAGAAATTGGTGGTCGCGGATGGATCGTTCGCAGTGACACCCCGCACGCTCAACATGAACATGAAGCTCGGCTACGCGAACGAAGAGTTGACCATCGACCTGGACAGTCAGTTATCTGACAAAGCTTACAAACTTTCCCTGGGCACTGCGTCGCCCAGCAACCCTCAACTCGGGGTGAAGCTGAACTGGGAGCTGAAGAAAGGCGAGAACGACGCGGAGAACCATCTGACGTTCAGTTTAAGCCCGCACGACGAGGCCAATCGACTCTCGCTGGATCAAAAGGCAAGCGTGATCATGAACAGAGGGAACCTGCTTCTGTCCACGTCTAACGAGCTCAAGTATCCCGCGGCCAACTTGAAATTGAAGTACAACGGCAAGCTGACCAGCAAGTCGGTGGAAAGTGATCTGGAAGTGAAATACAAGAACTTCAAGCTTGGCACGGAACTGTCGGGCAAGGTGGACGGGGAGAAACCTGGCGACTACGAGGTCGAGATGGAAGCCGAGTTAATGGAGAACAAAGTCGAGCTGAAGGCCAAACGACAGATCCTAGACCCGCAAAAGACCAAGTACACGAATTCTCTGCAACTCTCGCCAGGCGGCAAATACACCGCGGACGCGCTGGTGACCACCGAAGTGAGCAAGAACAAGATAAACCTTCAACTGGACGGCGACGTGGATCTGAACGGGAAGAAAGTGAAGGTGGACACAGGCCTAGAGGCTACCCCTCAATCGGCGAACTCGAACGCCCTGGTGAAAGTGGACGGTGCGAAGTACGTGGAATTCATACTGAAGACCAAACGTAGCCCTCATGTCAGCGGTACTCTGGTCCTGAACCTGATGAACTACCTGACAGCGAACGGCCAATACGACATCGACAGCCAGAAGAAGGGGAACATGAACCTGGTGGTCGATATGCCCAAGATCAAACGGAAGATCAAGGCAACGGGTAACCTAGAGATCGCGGAACCTCAGTACACCGGCAACTTCGAGCTTCTGTACGACGCTGACAACGACCCGAGCAAGGTCATCAAGATGTCCACCTCGTCTGCGATCACGGCGAAATCCCTGAACACGAAGAACGTGATAGAGGTGCTAACTTACAAGCTGTTGGTGAACGCCAAGGGTGACATGCAGGGAGACCAGAAAGACCAGCAGGTGCAACTGCACGTGGACGTCACTCTGCCGAATAACAGATACCTGGTGTACGAAGGGAAACGCAGCACGTCCCGAGGGGAGAACAAGTACAGCATGCAGATCGATAGCTCGCTGGCTGATCACGAACAAGCTTCCGGACCGGCCAGGAAGCTCAGCTACAGCATTGACACGCGTTCCAACAGCCAGGCACAGACTTCTCGGAATAAAGCTCAGGTGAAGTTCGTGGACGTCCAGGGCAAGGCCACTGAACTGTCGCTCAAAGCGAACAAGCAAGTGCTGACGAATAAGAAGAAAGTGATGGAATTGGGCGGTGAACTCAAGTCGGATCATCTCCCTAGGAATTTCCAGGCTCAGCTGGACCTCAGCGAGGGTGACAACGAGTATTCGTATAACGCCAAGTTGGCCTCGGGAAATGATTTCTCACTCACGGTAAGTGCTTCACGTTTAATTTTCCTTTTCCCTTTTCGCTGCGAATCTTTCACTTTAAAGAACAAAGTGGTATTGTTGATTCTTCGCTGATTCGAATAGATCGTGTAGCTAAAAACATTTCTCACGTTTCTTGCGTCGATCTAATACTTTATTAATGTCAGAAACGCAGATGTTGCTTCTGAGAGGGTAAGGAATAATTTCTATAGTTATTTTAATGTCCAACTTAGATTCTAATTGCCGATCCTTAAAATCCTCGACTGTATTCTTGAACGGTATAATATTAGTCTCATTCTCCGGTAAGAACGACTGCTCTTGCGTCACAAGCCTTGCCACTCGGATCCCGTTGACGTCACGCTTGCCAAATATTGAGGGAGCAAGTCTGGGTTGATTGACCTCGTCCTTAACAGTTTCTTGGGCAATTCACACGTCTGTAGAACGTATCCCAGACTTTTTCGAACTTAGCAGCAACATATACCAAATAGTACTACAATAGTCCATCGCGAAATTTCTATAACTTAGACCAAGAGGATAGAATCGCAATTGTACACGCGTAATCTCGCATCGGCGTTAATTTTCTGCTAATGTCAAATTCGAAATGAATATTCGTTTAATTCCTTTCGATCTAATTCTACCTAAGATAAACGTTTCGTCACTTTTCCCCATCGTTTCACAGCGCAGTGTAAACCAGCAATTTGGAAACGAGAACGAGATGAACAAACTGAACAGCGTATTGGAAGTTAAATTGCCCTACGAGAGACTCAGCCATTTGAATCTCGAGGTCTTCTCGACCTGGTTGAAATCGATCGAGAAGGACGCGTTTAACGCGAGCACCAACGCAAAACTGACGTACAACAACGATAAGAAGATCGAGGTGGATTGGAGCATGGGCAACAAAGGATGGCATAACATGGAAAGCGTGCAGGAGGGCGACGGGAAACTCGCTGTGAACATCCTGGATCATCCTCGTTTAGAACTGTCACAGAGCTACAAGTACGATCCTACGCCTGACAAGAAGACGGTCACTCTGGTTGCGGATGGCAAGTATGGAGACAGGACGTTCTCCCTCACGTCTGACAACGAGTACCTCCCTCTGGAGAAGACTGTCAATTTGAAGGCTAAAGTCAACTTGAACCTCGAGTCTCTGCGCACCGCCGATCTACAAGTCTTGTACAAGGTATCTCAGATTTAATACCTTGTGTCCAGATATTTGAAACAGTCTATAAATTGTTTCAAACGCAAACGAGGAAATTTTATCTTTTAATAGGAGAAAGATTTGGAAAATTAACAGCAAATTGATAGCCTAACTCGTTACGCTTTGTTCCACAGAGGTTGGTAGAACAGAACAAAATAACGCTCGACTGTAAAGCCGTGGCCGATGGCAAGAAGTACGCGCTGACCAGCGAGGTTCAGAACAAGGACAGCAACAGCCTGTTCCACGTGGTATTCAAGTGTCCTAAAGGAAAGACAGAGATACTTTCCAAGTTGCAGAAGCTCAGCAACAAAGAGTACAAAGGTAATTCCGGTGACTTATCAAAACTAGTCGCGGGTAATTCGAAGAGATTACGCTTGTTACTATCGCAGGCGAATGGCGAGTGGAGACACCCAAGGGATTCGCGGTGGCCGACGCTCACGTGGACCTCGAAAGTGTGGACAACTTTGTGATCAACGCGAACTTCGATAGCGACAAGGCGCAATATCGCAAGATACACGCGGAGATCTCGAACAAACCGGCGGTGAAGCTTGGAAAGAGCATCCTCATCACTGTCACCAGCGATGGCCAGAATATCGTGACCGGAAGGTATTACATTATTGCCACTACCACGATCGTTGACGTGTCAACGAAAATTAGCGATTTAAATACCCATTTCGCGAGTACGAAAATACCTAGACTATCGTATGGGTGAGAAGTCCACGAGCTTTTCGATAAAAGGGACTGGACTTGCTTCAGCCTCGTTAGCAATAAGTTATCTCACCTGATTGCTTGTCTTCCAAGAATGGAAGGCACTGTTACTCGGCTATTCTAACGATATTTTGAATATTTGGAGATTAAGATTGCACTGTATATCCAGCACAAGCTACAAGCACCGTGACGAGGACGGGAAAATCGTGGTGGAGGGCAACGGGAACTTGAAGGTCGGCGACAATACCAGGAGCTCCTCGTTCAAGTATACCCGTCAACAGTTAAAGCGTGAAACAGACGGAGAGATCGGCGTCGCGATGATGTTGAACGCGAACTTTGGCCCGTCCGCCATTGTCGGTGAATTGAAGCTGACGAACAAAGAGGTGCACGTGTTCAACAGCTACTGCGAACAGAGCAAGGACTGCGCACAGTTCAAGTTACAGTCGATCCTCAACGTTGAACGTGAGTGATCAACTTCTGTCACAGATTATTTCAAAGTTACATATTTAGGAATTTATAATAAAACAGAATTTCGACCGTTTCGTTTTCCAGAAAAATCTCTGCTGAAACACCAAGTGACGTTGGAGGTTGACCTGAAGAAGTTCAACGTACCCGCTGAATTTGGCCTGAAAACCACCACGGAGTTGAAGAACCCGATATTCGATCACACCACGAACATCTACGTCCATTCATCAAAGGACAAGTCCGAGTACACTTACCAGCTGTACGTTCATCCTAAAGAAGCAGGTAAGAATTCGGAACAGTCGTTGAAATAGCATCGCTCATCGGTAAGACGGATGTTGTAACGAGGTTGACGGTTGCAGCCACCATCTTGGTTCTACCATCGCGCGAAATGGCCCTGGTCTTGATGTACGATCTACCCAAGAGCAAACACACCGGTTCGTACAAGATGGACATGTCCCTCTATCTGGACAGGAAGAACAAGCCAGCCGAGAAGACCAGCCTGTCTCTGAACGGAGACGTGGATATAGATAAGAACAACCAAGGTGCCTCCGGAGAGATCAAATTCACGTATCCGACGCAGACGAAGGTAAATAAATCTATGGGCCACCGGTGACTCGTCCGTTTAATTCCCGTGTAAAATAGAATATTCGCGTCTGCAGGATATGGTAGTGAAGGGCAACGTTAAATTGAGCCCAATGCAGAAAATGTCCGCCAATCTGGACATCGACGTGTTCGCGAAAAGGTCCCAGAAGATCTCGATCTCTGCTAACCTGGATAGGCAGAAGCCCTCAAAGAACACGAACAACATCACCGGTTTGATCGAGGTGAACAGCCGTGGCCAACAGCTGAAGCTCGATCTGAAAACTCACATGGCGCTCTCGACCGGAGACGAGAAGAAAATAACATTCGGCAGCTTCTTCACCTACAACGACGTTAACCAGAAACCGAAGACATTAGGCGGCTTCTTCTCAGCGGACCTCAATCACGTATCCTTGGTGATCACGTTACCTGACAAGGAGCTACTCAGAGACAACTGGAATATGCAGATCTCGAGGAACGTGCAGAAGATAGACAGAGAGGTGACTGCTTTAGGCGAAACTCAAGTTCTAGCTTTCGAGGCTAACGATTTGAACAAATTCAAGCTCGATGTGTACATGAAAGGTGAGACTCTGAAAACGATCAGTTTTGTTTCTTATCAGCGTTCCGCGTTGCCTTCGAAAATCAGGATTCAGGATTCAACGCGTGTTTTTATCTCGGACGAAACGATTTTATCCTTCAGATAAGCCCAACAACAAACTGAGCATCAATGGTCAACTGATCCTCGGCCAATTGGCTGGAATCCACGCAGACACGTACAAAGATGGCGCGAAGAAGAGCCTCTTCCACGTTTTGGTCCATCTGGATGAAAAGCGTTTCCTGAAACCCGATTTTGGTTACAACAAGGAGAACGTTGCCGAATTACTAGTAAGTAGACCCGAGTTCACAATGACCAAACATATTTTATTGTTAGTAGAACGGTTATAGAAAAGAATTATCACCTAAGAAACCAACAAATGATTAGCACTCGAAACATTCGTCCGGGTTTGAATGTAATTTCGAAATTTTTCCGAATCTCGGATCTGGAAAATTTGGAACTTCGCGTTTTTTCAAATCTTTCCCAAATTTCCCAACTTTGCGATGTTCCCGAATTTTAAATTTGCTTATAGATGACATTATTCGCATTTAAAGAAAAAGAAGGGACAATATTTTGCAAATTTCCCGTTTAACGAAATTCGGAAAATCAGGTGTAAATTTCTCACGGGTTCACGGAGACATAAAACGCGACAAATGTCTAAATCTACAATCAAATCTACGATTCGCATTTCTCCAGGATATCGTTAAGAACAAGAACAGCGAACGTTTGAAGAAAATGAAGGAGATCAATGAATATGTACTGGAGCAAATGAAGGTAGAAGGCACGGACTTGCTGGAGCATCTGGAGAAGGCGCAACCGAACATGAAACCGCTGATAGAATACTACGTAGCAGAACTGAAGAAGATAAAAGAAGAGATCAACATCGACGAGACCGTGAAAGAAATTCAGGCCACCTTGTGAGTACTTTTTTCTTTTTAAACGTTCAAAGCGACGAAGATCCAAACACTGGGAACATTAGATAAAACCGATCAAAATTAAGCCTATATTAACACTAGATTTACGGGACCCGTCAATTTGACGGGTGAGTTGCTCCAATTATACAATATTAATAGATTTAATCAACTTATATTAAGTTGGTTAATATCGTAATTGTTTTTAAATTAAACTCATGATTTTATCTTTCAAGAAAATACGTGGTTTTCTCTACTCGTAAATTTGATAAGTATCCACAAAGATAGGTATTCAGAAACGTCCGTAAACCTAATGCTAAATACAATATTCGACTCTGCTGAAGTAGTATAGGCCTTGTATCCAAATTTCGCATTAATGCAATGTGTACAAAAAAATTAAACCATTAGAAAAAAGTGATTAAAATTAAGCAACCTTCTCCGAATCCTAAGGAACAAGTACTTCGGCGCCATAATCACAGCCGTGACGGAAACTATGACGCAAGTGGCGCAAGGTCTGGAGAAACTACACAAACAGCTGGGCGTGATGCTGAACGACCTGAAGGATGCTGTCAAGAAAATGTACCCTAAGCTGAAGGAGTCTTACAACAAGATATTCAAACACGTCACGGACATCCTTGACGCCGCGATGAATCTCACCAACACGTATCTCAAGGCTCTTCTCGGCCTGATAAACAAACACCAGAAGGAGATACAGGACGCGATGAACACGGTCACCGGAGTATCTCAGGACGTCGCGAAGGTCATCATCAAAGGACTGGAGCAGATCAGACAGAACCTAGTGGAATTCGTGAACTTGGTGGAGGAACAACTGAAGCAACTGCCGATTTACGAGACCATCAAGGAGAAATTGCAGGATATGAAGAATTGGCAGATACCAGAGACCCTTCTGGTCCCGATCGAGGAAGTGTGCAGAATCTCGAAAGACATATTACCCACTGAAGACCTTCGTACGCTCGTCGACCTCGTTTGCCAGTACATCGGTAAACGCGTCAGACAAGAGAAGGTACGTAAGTTACTGATCGTGTTTTATTTTATCCGCCCAAAAGCTTGGGGTTCTTATTGCAAGGATAAAATGAATCTAGGTCTAGCAGATCTGATCGAAGGGTCGGTTCCAAATTTTTCGCGTCCCTTTACATGATTTACGGATAGAAACGTAGAAACGAACCTGACAATTTACAAAGTTCTAAAATCTATCGCAGGTCGACGACGTGAACGATCTCAAGAACATCTACGCGCAATTGGTGGCCACGATACAATCGACCTTGAGTGCATTGAAGAAACAAATAACGTGGGACACCGTGTTGGGCTACGTCCATTTCCAGGCACCCACAGATTTCAGCCTTTGGACCAACTTCCCGATCATTTCCACCGTCAGACTATCTGTATGGAACCTCTTACGCAACAGAGAGCTACCTAGTCCATTGGACCTGTATTACGCCTACAGGTAAACGATTAGGATAAATAAATCTCCGAGATCCTGGTTTGTACCATATTCGCGAAGAGACGTGTAAGATTTAAAAAGTCTAAGTCCCTCTAAGAGTTAAAAAGACCATCTAAAAGCTAGTTAAATTAGAGTCCGTGTTTAACATTAGTCTCGAGTGGTTGAGATCATGGAAAGTCGTTTCTTGTTCAGGCCATCTTCGGTCAACCTGAAAAACATCGTTCCACCGTTCAGCCAGTCAGCAGTGGTCACCAGTGGAGGACACTTCTTCACGTTCGACGGACGTTACGTAGGATTGTCTGGAGATTGCAGTTACATTCTGGCACAGGATATGCAAGACGGAAACTTCTCCGTCGTGGCGAACTTCCAGGGTGGATCTTTCGCCAGCATCACGTTGACTGAGCCTAAGGAGAGCATCACGCTGAAGAGCGACGGAAGCGTAAGTACAGAAAATCCTCGATGCATTGAAAAGGAGTCCGAAGCGGCGGAGACAGAGCGTCGAAACTTGAAACACGATATAAACAAGATTTGTTGGGTACCTAACGGGTCCCACAAATTTTCCTCGAATACGACAAAAAATAAGTGTAATAATTCGTGATTAGCACCTAACTAATTACGAACCAGACTCTGCTTAGACTCTTCTATTTTAGCTCAAAATTTTCGTCAAAATTCACAAATCAGACTCGTCAAAGTATGGCAAAGGGTTAACGTTTAGGAAAAGGAGTAAAAAAAAAAAAATGAAGTCTTGTAAAATCTCTAATTCGAATGACGAGAAACGAGGTTAAAATATAATCTAGAATTAGAAGCTAGGAAACGATTCGAGATGTCGAAGGAGTTAATAATGATTATTTTTACAGATTCTCGTTAATAACAAACAAGCCGATGTCCCAGCTAATACGAAGAATCTGCACGCTTACTTGGTTCCACCGTTCAGCAATATCAAGTCCGATTACGGTGTCCGAGTTACGTGCTCGATCGACATTCCTATGGTCTGCGCCGTCCACGTTTCCGGTTTCTACCTTGGCAAGATCCGGGGACTTCTCGGTGACGCGAACAACGAGCCCTACGACGACTACACTTTGCCCTCCGGAAAGGTATGCGTCCGCTGTCACCAACTTTCCAAAGACTTTTTGATGACGGAAACGGGGGCGTTGGTGGAAATCGCGCGGGGGCTCGCGGGCCACCCCGAGTATCGTTCCATCTTTAAAGGGCAACGCTTCTTCAAGAGCGCGCGTCGAGATTAACTTCTCTCCGCGTAGGATATTAAAACGGTTTCGGTTATAACATTCGTCAGGGTTTGAATGTAATTTCGAAATTTTTCCGATTCTCGAATCCGAGCAATTTTCCAACTTTGCAATGTTCCCGAATCTTAAATCCGAAAACTTTGGAACTTTGTATCTTTGAAATTTTCCCGAATCTCGGATCTGGAAGATTTGGAACTTCGCAGTTTTTTAATTTTCCCCAATCTCGGATCTGGAAAATTTGGAACTTCGCGTTTTGGAAATTCTTCCGTCTCTCGAATGCGAGAAATTTTCCAACTTTGAGATGTTTCCGAATCTTAAATCCGAAAACTTTGGAACTATATATTTTTGAAATTCGTCGAATCTCAAATTCGAAAAATATAGAGTTTCGTAGTTTCTTCGCGTTTCGAGTCTCGGATCAGAAAGGTTTCGCACTCGACAATTTTGGAATTTTTCTAATCTCGGACGCGACGAATTTTAAATTTATGGAACGTGGGGTGTACATAGTCTTTTGAGTCGCGAAATAAGTGATACCTGTTTGTGCATTTTAGATCGCGGACAATGAAGTAGAATTTGGAAACGCGTACAGATTGAAGGACAGCTGCACAGCAACAGCCAATGCAGAGAATGCACCCAATGATCCAACCTGTACCGAGTACTTTGCCAGCGAGAATTCACCTTTGAAGTACGTAATACCTTCCTCGTTACACAATAATTGAACATAACGGCAGAAAATAGTCGAAATTGCTAATTTCAGAAAACACTTAAAACTTGACGTATCCAGATAAGAATACAATTACGTATATCCGCTCAATTATTATCGTCTGCGTATATACAACCTTCGGTTCTTTGTTAAATACGAGGAATACTTTCGTTTTATTTACAGTTTACACAAGATTTTATTTCGGCAAATTTTTGCACTTCTATTTATACTCACAACAGATGGTGACTCGACGCTTTATCCTCCAGCATTCCCACGAAACTTCCGACCGAACGTTCTTCAGAAATTCTCGTACATCTTCATTTCCACACACCACATACGAAGACGTGTAGATCATTGTAGAGACCAGTGGGCCAACATGTTTGTACGACAGCTGTGTTTACGATGTACACTACCCAAGTGTCGAGTAGCCATATGTACTAAATTTTCGTCATCGCACCTGAAAAAATCCACAGTCTAACTTTCTCTGATAGTCAAAAATTTCCATTCAATCTGACCTGTCATTCAAACTCGAGCACCTTCGAACACACAGAAATATCTTGCCGACTTTCAAAACTGACAGATAATCGATAAAATCATTCGGTCTAATTAACTTACACACACAATTAACAGGAGTAAAAGGGAACAATTGTAAAAATCAGATTTCGACATCAATATTACTAAGATTGATTGTTTTTTTTTTTTTGATACATTCTTTTTCTAACAACGACGTTGCATCTAGCGTCTCGAAAAGTGTAACGCTACGTGCGCACACCTTTATTTCTACCGTACATGTAACGACATTTCTTTCCTTTTTTTTCCTTTTTCTAATGGCTAATAAAATACGATTCCAGACCTTGCTTCAACTACGTCAATCGAACTCAATATCGCGAAGCCTGCAACCGCGCTGTTGCAGGTGGCACACCTGCAAAAGCTTGCACAATCGCCACGGCCTACCACTACGCCTGCTACGCACAGGGCCTCATGAGTACCCGTATTCCATCCTCTTGCAGTAAGTCCCCCGTGTTCCATTCTGATCCTGCATGATTCAAAGCGGCAGACCGATGACCTTCCGTCTTTACTTTCAGCGAATTGCAAAGTGGGAGACAACAAAATCGACATAGGCAACACATTCAGCGTAAAGACACCGAAGAAACAGGCCGACATTATTTTCGTAGTCGAGCAACAGAATCCAAATGAAAAGGTGTTCAAGGAGATGGTACAGCCGATGATGACCGAGCTCAGGGATGAGCTGAAACAACAAGGAATAACGTGAGTAGCATTCGTTGGTTCGTGCTGATACCTTCGGAATACGAAACTTAATCGACTTGAATTTATTTCGCAGAGATGTGCACGTTGGACTGATTGGATATAGCGAGAATATGAAGTGGCCACAGCACTACACGGTGCATGGTGACACTAATATCCAGGGTGAAGTGAAGAACATAAAGTTCAACGAGAAGAAACCTGCAGTTACTCTCGAGGTATGTATAGTTTTAGAAGCTAGTAATATTTATCGAATTATCAATAAAAAGGCAAAAATATTCGAAACGATACGGTTAGTGTAGAAAGATAGTAGTTTCAAAATTATATCAGCGAAATTAAGAAATAATTCGACGACGTATACGCTGTTTATAGTACACTGATTATACTCCATTGACGAGTCGCGAAAGTATTATATTAATCAGAAGAAATATTAAACCCTCGACTTAGCATTTAAATTTCGATGGCACGTGCCATCAGGCAAACAGAAATTTCGGACACGATGAGTCACGACATCTGAACACGACGAAGAATAACACGTAACTGAGGCAAAGGGACGTCGTCGAAAATTTTCGACGAGCCTGACCTATGTTTACATTCAGCTACAGACTACGAGCGATCTACGAGCCACGGTTCTCGAGTTTTCCTTACCACGAGTCACGTTCGATATTATAGGCAAAGGAGTTAATTGAAAAATAAAAAATTTTAATTACTCCGTCGTTTCCACTGAACATACTAGCGCCACTCTGATTCATATCTACTTATAATACATCGTAAATGTCGCTTATTATTCTCCAACCTCGCTGGTATAATTTCGAGACTTTTTCCTTGTTATATACACCGTATTGCCTGAAACGATTGAATTCGATATTTATAGATCGTTTATCGAACGCAGTAAACGCGAGCGTTGGAATATTTTCGTGTAAATGATCCGACAGAAATCGTAGCGAAGCTTATTAAGTACGTAGTAAACAGAGGCTGATGTAATAAAACGAGCATTAAAGATCATTCAAGAGTTCAATTACACTTTCCATCGTCGCGACGACGTTTTTTTTTTTGCGCACCGTTCACCGGCATTATTATCATTCCCGTCCGCGTAGGTATACGCTCTTGAGAAGCACGTGGTTAGCCAGCCACGTGTTTATGCGACTCCGTTTGACATAACAAGAAGTTGATTCACCGTCCGTCGCAGTCTTTCCTCGTTGTGACTCAAAATCGGCTGCGAGCAAATATGATTTCTTCAGCTGCGTAAGAAATCATCGTCAGTCAGCGGAGAACGAGGAAAACTGCAAGGATAAACAAGAGTCTGCTGGATCGGCTGATTAGCATATAGTCGAACGATGAATATTCATTCGATTCGAGAAAATCTGTTGTGTATAAGTGGATCTATTTATATGTAACAATGACAATACGCCGATCTCTGCCTGATGTCAGTTTTGAATCGCGATAAAACTCGTGGGTGGCAGCCTTGATACGACGATCGAAATTCATAGTACATAGGAAAAATTTACCACGGTCGATTGATCGGCAGACAAGCTTTTTTTACTCGGTTTCTTTCACTCGTTACGTTAGAATGATTTGCAAATTCATTATCATAAATCATCGGAGTCGAGACCTCTCGCAGGCTGTCTTCTACGCGTGATAAACAAGACTATAACGATTTCCAGGAAGCGAAGAACGGCACCATGGAGACGAAACTTAATTACTTGCACCAGAAATTGGACGTCGAACTGGGTACATACAAGTTGACAGATGCTTACGAAGAGGCTATCCGATATCCCTTCAGAGTAGGTGCAGCCAAGGCTGTAGTTGGTGTGATCGCCAACCCTTGTGCAAAGAGTCCGCTAATTATTTCGGTAAGCAGAATTTTCTTAATATTCCCAACTATCATCATCGTGTCTTCCGAATTTTTGAATTTTCGACTCCTCGAAATTAAAATAAAAAATCCTGTAAGATTTCAAAACCTTTCAAACGTTTCAACTTTGGAAAAGGGAGGTCTGAAAATAAATAATACAACAATTAGAATCCCGAAGTGAAAAATACGTCTATCGAGCACTCGTGTACAATATTTGCGGAAGAGTTGGGTTTATAGATTACAAATTGAACCTCTTTTGTAACCCTAAGAATCATTCAAGGACCAAACCTGTAGTAACGATGGCAATTTGGAGGTAACACCGAGTCGTGGATTAATAGCCTTGGTTAGTAATTAATAGTCACGAGCTGGTAATCTATCAGGATTAGCTAGCATCAGAGGCAATCAGGCTCTTGGAAATCAATTCATTATTACAGTCTTTGAATGATAGACCTATTTGCACAATGTCGAAAATGAACTACTCGATGTCAGGCATGCTTAAGAATTAATTCCCTTATTGAAACTGTAACGAGAAATAAATCAATAATTAAACAAAGCAAGACAAAACTATAACAAACGTATCAAATTATCTCTATCGTGAGTTAAATTTCAAGATAGATAGACTGATAACCCATATCTTCTTACCTGTGCATTAAAAAATATTTAATCGCAAAAACAGCGCGAAACTTCCACCTTCACGAAACTCAAAACGCCGTTGTTTCGAGGGAAAAGATCCATCTTTATATTACTCGGAAGAGGTTTTAATTATGATAATGGAAAGCGGAAGGTGTGACGAATCTAGGATAAGAAGCTGAGAGACGTTCGAACTGTCCTGTTTCAGCTGCAGCAAGTCAGGCTGTTGCTGGGTCACAAAATTTACCGTGATCTTGGACTCACATATTACCACGTGTCGTATCCAGGCGAGCTGCTCGTCTCGGGCAAACCTCAGAAGAATATCGTTGGATACGACCAAGACAGCGTGTACACGTTCGCTGACAGCAAGAAGAAGCCTCTCACCGGAAGCACCGACATGAAGAGCAATCTCTCACCGACGATCAAGGACGTCTGCGCTGACTTCGCGGTTTCCGTAAGTGTTCAACAAGTGATCCTCATCTATTATTACGAACCGTGAGCCCCGAGAAAGACAGAAACAGGCAGGAAGCTGGCGAATAGAGCGTTTACCTGAGATCTCATTGCAGTCTGGCGGAGCGACGTTCAGCTCGAACAACTTCTTGGACGCGAAACCGAATCAGAAGAGGCAATTCGTCCAAGTAGTCGCCAAGAGGATCAGCGATGGCCTCGTTAATTTAGAGCTACAGCAGGATTGCTTGTGCAACTACCAGTACGGAATGTGGGGCCGCCCTCAGTGCAAAATCGTTGGTCGCAATGAAGTTCCGGTGAGTAGACTCGTTCTCCTCGTTTCTCCTTCTTTCCCGGCTTCTGTAAAATATCAAAAGTCCTTCGTCTTACTTTACTGTCTATTCTTAATAGCTCTCGCTTGCATCAGAATCTTGCGGAAATAACTTTACCACCACAATTTCGACGGTATTTTCTTCGATATCGATAATTTTAACACTAAACGTACGAATCTTGTGCACCTTTCTATTCTTACCATGAGGGATACGTAAAGTAGGTAGAGAATTTTAAAAATAAGCTACGAGAAAAACGAACAGCGAGAAATTGAATAATCAAATGATATAAGAATTTACAAATAATCAAATAAAGAAATAACAATGATTGTACAATTTTCAAGTAAATTTTGAAACGCTTGGTACGTTTAGTGTTAAATACTCTTGCAATTATGTGCAGCTACCTTAGGTAAATTAATTATATCGGAAAAATCAGCCACGTGTTTGGTTATACGTATCAGGAGAGTTCTAGCGTTAATCAATTTCGTAAGGTTAAATTGGAAATACGAATCGCGGTGTCGTTTTAACGACATCGGTAACAAGTAATTCAAAGGTTTGATAACAGACCACGGTCGAGCACTCAGAGTCGATAACCTCCGGTGTATATTTATCTGTTTCAGAGAGCCGGCTAGGGCGGAGAGAGGTTTAAATCGAGAGCGTCCCGCGGACCATCATTACCGATTAATTTAGGTGTATTGTTTGTTACTTTGTTATAATACGGCAGGCGTATTTTGATTATTCGTAAGCAAATTAAGATCGTCGGACTTGCCAGCGACGAGGAGGAGCCATGATTACGCAAAACGTAACCGAGGACTGAAGAATTCCGTTTTATTAATCCCCGCCCCGGGGATTCGTCCGACACCCGTTTCTTCTATATTTCTTCGCATGTGTCGCCGATGTGAAACGTAATTGTTCAACGCGTGTTTCGGTCGCGACCTTAGAGTAAGTTCTTACCCTGAGTAAACGCAGGTATTAATAATGTTAAACGCGTGACAATAAAGAAATTAGAGAGAATGAAATATATATAGATATATATACGGAAAACAATTGTACGGAGACGCGGTGAACCCGAGTCCACGTAATACGGGGACATCGATTCGATTTACGGTACGATTTGTACGGCTTACCTTTATTAAATTAAGATACCGATGCTGTACGACTCGAGGCTAATCTGAATTCAATACCGACTACCGTACCGTTTATCGTCGATACGGATGAAAAACGATTTTACGCGCTAGATTAATACTATAGCTTGTGAAGAAATATACATACATTGTTCATAATTCTACCGTGACAATTCGTTACTCGTCCCATCCTCCTGTCAATCCTGGATTCGTGACTCAACGTACAGAGAAAATTATGCGTGTGCAATAAGTTTTTCAAAACATCTTTGCGGTGTTCTCCGTTTCTCGTTAATTTCAACGAGTATAGACACTTGCATATAAATCTTCCACGAAGCTTCTGAATTGTTATTTACACCTGGATGGAGCATAGAAGATTCTCTATTCGTGGATCAACACAACAGCAATTCGCTTGAAAAAAATGTATATGATCTTCCTCTTTTTCGCTTAAATTTAAGTCATTATTATTGTTAAAGATATTAAAGTCACTGTATTCTTAAACATAAAATTCTTTGTCAAGCTTTTGCGTTTGCAAGTCTCTCATTGTGGTTGGTAATTTTTGAAGAATTTTTATTCGGATTATCCGAATTAGAGATAATCTGCTCCATTTTATATCGTGGAATACCGTATCAAAACTAATGAGTACGATTTTAGCAGTGAAATCGGTGAGAAATCCGTGAAAATTTAAATAGCCGTAACGTAGAAAATCGCGTGAGCTTAATGAATATTCATAAATTCGGGATGAAGACGAGGTTGATCGCGTTTCAGTGAAATTCGTCGAACGAAACAACGATTCGTTTGTCATTGATTTTATCTGTTGAACGCAACCCAGTTTCAAGTACAATTACCGTCACGCCTGTAACGTGCAGCTTGTTCCGACATTGCGACTTTTCTTCTGCGTCAAGATTGCTGTCTTCCCTTTCCGTCTCTTATCCTTTTCTTCCTTCGTTTCGACGATCCCGTAGTAGCTCAATAACGACGCATAGATAGATGACGTTCCTTTTTTTAGGCACGTTTACGTGATCGAAGAGGTTTTTTTAAGCATCGCCCCTTTGCGGTGACGTTAATGCTACGCCAATGTTACGTCGGTCACGTTAGTGAAGTGTGCATGCACACTATTTACGTTTGCCACGTTATGTATCTGTGTTTGAAATCAAAATTCCATGCCGGGTTAATGAGGGAGGTACATCAGATAACGACCGTCTACCGAACGGTATACTTATTTTTAAAAAGTCCCCCTTAATTATTTCTAAATTACCCTTTCATGATCATCGATGAGAAAATTTCGAGAATTTACAAAGGAACTCGTACTTGTTCAAGCGATATTTCATCGAATTTATATATTTTTAATTAGTATTATATCGACTACGTAATAATATTTGTCATGAACTCATTCGTTTTAATCGGCGTCAAGATGAATTATGCAATGAAAAGAGGCTTACAGATTGGTCCAATACACAGAGTGACAGTGTATACCATTTGATAAGGATTATCATTAGGCATACGTGTGCCAAGCACGAATTAAAATTGGGAATTAGAGCGTAACTCCACTCGACAATTTAATTCGTGAAACCTTACGTTCCGTTGTGTGGCAAATCGAATTATTTGCGAATCTTCCTTACATTTTTCCGCCACTGTGTTTTTCCATTGCGTCGAGAAACCCACGATTCCAATCATTCTTTCCGTTAATTCAACGACGAATTTTCACTTCGTAATATAAGACAGGAAAAGGTATAGTTCTAGTTTTCTGTTCCTCCTAAATTACCCACAATGCGATGGTATGTTGCAATTGACATCCGTTTTTGCACTTCGGTTTAGTTAATCTCGAGGAAACCATCAGTGTAAGGGGATTTTATTTCACGAAGAAATAACGCAGAAATAATCGTGGAAGCTGAAGAAGGGGACTAACTGCTAATCATCGAGAGCATGCCGCCATTGTCGTGAAGGAAATTGGCTTGCTGCGTGGAAACTTCTAGACGAAGCTCGGAAATTGAGTCGCTCGACGAGATACGCATTGTATAATCTGCAACAGACAGATCTACTTCGATGACCTACTTGACAGATGCGAGGCTACTTAACCCTTTGACGACCACCTCCGTAACTCGTCCATTCTACGCACACCGCCGACATTATGGATCTGTGCAACTATTTCTACGTTCATATGGTCAGACGCAGTAATTTTCATCGCATAGTTTTATGGCTGATACGCGCGGTTCGTGGAACTGGTGTGTACTAACCTTTCGGATCACATTTCTTCTTACAACATTTGCTCGGTGCAATAAAAATCATCCAGTCGTTTCGTAAGAAATATTCTTTTTATCCGCGTAAACTCTGAATGCTAGCAAAAAGACAGTATTCGTTGTCGAGTGACGTTGTTGCTCTTTAAATTTGTGTTCTATATTTTAGGTACCTTGTGAAGATATATTAAGAAACTATTTAGATCCTCAGTCGCATTAAATTCTTCGCTCTTAATTGTAATAATCTTCGTTGAGATAATCAAAGCAAATATCCCACTATCGTTTCCTCTAGGAAACAGAGTGGATGGGGTAATAATTTTCCATTTTAGCCAATGTTTTCACTTTGCGCAGTAGAACATATTGCCATGACGAAGTGCAGTTCCATTTCGATTCATTATCGTTGATCATATTAATGCTTCCTGTGCTCTTTCATTAAATATTCTTCATTGTCATCAATGACTTCTCGCTTTTCGATCTTATTGATACAATTTTCGTTCCTGTTCTTGAATTTCGAAATTCCAGAGTCTAATGAGATTTTTATCGTTTTTATATAACATGCGTTAACAATGACACCACGATTAGAAAATATATCAGCGGTTTCAATGTGTCGTTTATTTAAATTGAAACACGAGACCGGAGCGTTGAATATTCACTTTATCGACTGCCATTGTATTCATAATCGTTTTCGAGTTATATCTCAAGCAAAGTGATAAACGACACCAGAAACGATACAATAGGCGTTAAGATATCTCAATCAGAAGTACTGTTGTAAACTATAAAATTAAAATCACAGGATTTTTTCTTACACCCAACAAATGAAGCGTTTTCCATCAACCGTTAATCCTTCGATGATAAAGCGTACTTGATACTTAGCGATAAAAATTTCTGATATTACAAAGCTTAAACTATACTATTTATAAACAATTCGAATTATTCTGCCTCGATCTACTTTGCATCTCTAAACATATGCTCCGCAGCATCAAAGAGTTACCATGAAGTCTAGATTAAATTCCAAGGAGCAACAACGTTATTCCAGTTTTATAGAATGTAATTATTCTTCACACTGTTTGCCACCCATATCTGCGCTTATTTTCCATCCGATTTATCTATGATCGTGTCGCAGCCTTTCCTCGAGTAGTAAAAGAAAGATATATTTCGTGGTAGTCTTTCGTTTGCCACTTAACTCCGCCTTTTCAACGAAACTGTGACAATAAAAATGATATAAAATAGCGGATTAGACGTTTAATCAAATGTCAAGGTGCCGGAACTTTAATTAGTTTGTATTAAGTTTACAAAGCTGAGAGAAGTTCAAGGTGAAACGAAGTAACGCCAATTTAATAAAAAAACTTTCAATCCCCTCCGGTGTTACCTCTCTGTACCCTGATCTATAAACTAGGTTCTAAATTGACTGGATTTATCGGCGGTGAACGGATTTAAATGAAATCATGGGGATACTTGAATTATAATCATCAAGCTGTACTAATGCGTTCCATGGTCACAGGAGTAAACGTTTTGATAGAATTTCAAATCAGAATTAATCCTTTGCACGTGCGTTCGATCACTCGTTTGCGAATCCTTTGGAATAGCATGATCTTCTGTTAACTTTAATATATTTATTTTATTAATTACGTTCATCTGTTTCAGAAGAAAATAATATATATTCCGAATAAATAAGAAATTAAATATCCTCAAGATGATCATACTGACACTCAGAGAACTCGATAATTCATACATAAAACCTGGTGAACGTCTGTTCGATATTCAAGATCTCTTTGATCTGATCGACATTCATTTTAAAATGAATCTCTTTCCGTTGACACTAGGTTCTTGCCCTCTATTAAATTCCTTCGCCTCCTTGCGTCCATCGGCCAGTATTCTTGCGTTCGCAATTAGCTCTGCCGGCAACAAGCCTCTTCGACGCTTTCTCGGTCGACTCCGACGCGAGTTACGTAAATTGAAATTTGCCTTTTAGAGCCGCTTGTTCTATTTACGATGCGCCGTCGTGCCATATCGAGTCCTAGACGAAGAAAAGAACAAGGGAAAAAAAGGAAATGGCAAAGAAACTTATTCGCAAACCATTTTGAAACTGGGATGAGATTGATATGTAGCCAGTTTTTCACGTTACGCACAAAGGACCGTCGTTAAGTGTTTGACGAACGTCTTTGGGACATAATGGAACGGAGAGTGTAAGTTAAAGCAAGGAAAACGTTCGAGGACTATAAAGGCAGAACGGCGTGAAACAAAATGGTGTACAGTCGCGCGTCGCGTTGCAACGAAACTGCAAGTGAGATTGGTTTCGATGCGACGATTAAAGAACGCCAGGTGTTTCGAAAATGGGTTTATAATTTATAAATTAAAATACCATATACAAAGCTTAAAGTCTTCGCTACGGAATGAAAATAGGTAAAAAGACGAAATAACAACGGTTTAAACAAAATCGTTACAAATCGATGGAATTCTAGCTACGGGGCTACGCATCCACCGGCAAATAAAATGGACGTCGGCAATGACTCGGAAGCCACAAATCAATCTCGTACGATTCTCGTAGGGAATAAAAGTTCACTTCTACCTCTCGAGTAAATCCGTGTCGATCTTATGTAACAAGCCTCGGTGATTTAACAAGAAAGAAACAATTTTCTTGCAGTATTGCGAAAGGCTGCCTCGCCATTGCACGTCCTCGATCCTGTATCCTCAACTTGGATTTTAGCAGGGAAAAAAATTTAGAACTCCGGCTCGGTCTGCTCGAAGAGTTATGTAAAATGACGGAGGCGCAGGTTTTTCCTTTGACGAACATACTTTAATTTCATCTGTGTGTTCGTGAGAGAACAAAAAGAAAAAAAAAAAAAAATCAGAAGAAACAAATTAAGGATTGCCGTTGAATTAGCGTTGTAAGAAAACAATGATCCGACGGTACTCGGTTGTTACCTGAACACGATATGTTCGAAATATTCTACGACGAGCGAAGAGTACAAAATTTTTCATACTTGCAACGATTAACAACGCCAAAAATCGACGAAAAACGCACAGAGAGACCCAGCGCGCCTCTGTGAAAACGCAAAAATATGTCACCAGGCTACCCCCGACTGAACGTAAAAAATAATAATTTAACGATACGCTGCTCGAAGATAAAGTGCATCTACTAATATTTAAATAATTTTTATTGAATATCATAGGTAATATGAATTAGCAAAGATCATACCCACAGCGGCGTCTCCTTTTAAATAAAGAACAATGACTGTTCATAAACACTGATCATATATACCTGCACGTTCCGTGTGGCCTTCACTCTCTTTCTCTTCCACTCTTCTGCAGTAACACATGTACTCCGTTTCCTCTCGTTCTCCCTTCTAGTTCCTCATTTTTTTAGTCCTCTTTCTCACTCTTTCTCTCGGGCCCATTCTCTCCTCTCTCACTCGTCCTGTCGTCCTGTCCCACACTCATTCACTCTCGCAACATCGGCGACATAATCGTCTAATTAACACTTTATATGGTACTTAGAGAGCTCGCGCATTCGTGTACCTGCATACACAATCACACGCAATTTGTATCACACGCATATATATTATATATATACGTGTCCGTATGCATATGTGCATATGAACCACAGCTGCATCTGCATCTCGCACGCTTCTGCACCTAGAAGTTACATTTATTATTACATGATTGTACCTAACAAGCATGAACTTTCCACGATCGAATTATCTCCCGAATCCGGTTCACAATTATATATATATATATTTATTTTTTGTTCTTTATATATATATATATAAATGTATGTATATCCTGAAAACCAAGGGGTCCTCTACGTTCGTTAAGCTGCGCTTAAATAAACCAGTACGTACAATTGTTTTCTTCGTCGTATCAGTAAATTTGTACCCGCGAGAACGAAGTTTCATCGGCACGCTGCGCGTAATCTTTGCCGCGACAAGAACCACAAGAAGTACGTCTTCGTGTATCACAGAAGCCTCGGCAGAAGTTCCACCAATTAATCGCAACGAGTCAATCGTTGCCTGTGAGAATAATTTCGCGCGTATATCCGGCGCGTGGCCTGCGTATGGTGTCCACCTTTCAGGCGTTCTTTTACAAAGTAATCAAAACAAACACTCCGCGCAGGACACGCGTCCGCTCGAATTGGCTAAAGTACGGAAATACTTTTAGGATTTATCCGAAAGTTTCTAACCGACAAGAAGTCTCTAAGCTCGGTATCGTCGATCGTGAATGAAATTTCGACGAACTGCGTGGGACTATTCCATCTTGATACGTATTATCGACGACTGTACAGGATGTACAACTACTTCCTCTGGAGAACAACCTGTACAGTCGTGGAAAATTGCGGCGTTTAATCAAAATATCCAGCCTCATGAGTTCGTCGATTTTCATTCGGATCGTCGCGAGACCGGCCATGGGATTTCTTCGCTAGACTAACTGCTGAGAAACGAAACTTGGCAGTACATGAAGAGTACACCTGGTGATTCCGATTTCGTTCGTGAAATGAACGCCCCGATTAAGGGTGTTGTAGTTGCCATACAGTCCTTCTTATCTCGTAGAAATCTTAAATAAATCTTGGTAAGGCAGTGCCAGCTCGATGGTACATGTACGGTGGAGGAGGCGGACCGTTGTAGTGCCTCTGATGGGGATGAGGGAGCGACGACCTGTGTGAGCCCATCGTTCCATTCGATGGTGATACGTGTTGCAGCAGGTGAGAAGTTCCATCACCTAGGTCCAGCTCCAGTTCCTGCTCTTCTATCAGCTGCAGAGCTCCAAAAGAGGCTGTCGCCATAGCAACATCTGGCATCACGCCCGACAGTTGTCCATCGCTGCAGGAATTGTTCTCTTGTTGCTGAAGTAAAACGAGAAGATCGAGATCGATTTAGTACTTGCGAACCTTTTTCTCATTTTTTGACTAAATATCTGAGTTCAAGAAATGAAACAATAGAGTCTATGAACGCGAGACAATGGAGTCTATGAATCATTCCTTGAATAAATATCATTCTAATTCGCGCTTTAGTTAATAAATCGTTAAATTTTTCCATTTTTATTATTTATAATCGTTATTTCGTGTTTTAATGTTTCGTTTAGAAGGTAATTTTCAGCGAGCTGTTCTATTTAAAGGAAGTTACCAGTTAATGGTATTCATTACCTCCGCGAGGAGTCTACAGCTTTCACCCTCGGTGACTATAGCTGGAAGCTCGTGTCTGTGGGTACAAGAAGAGGCTGGCCGCGGGAATGTCATGTTTCTTCCGTAACACAATGGCGGCACCGTTCTGGCGTTGATCCCCATACCCGGTGAATCCATGTCCTCGATATCCGTCAGCCTCTCGTTCTGCTCCTTCACATTGTACGCGGCTGTGTTCTACAAAAAAAAACATACATATGTATACATCGACAAAAATTAAATATCACTTTGTCGCTATATAACACAGAGAAAAAATATTCAATTTTTAAATATCCCTAAAAGTTTCTTCTTTTGCGAAGACTTTGTTCATCGATCTCGGATCTTTTCAAAGTCCGATTTTTCAAACATACGTGAAACTGCGGAAAACCATGTAAAACCTCTTTTAACCGTAATTCAAACGCGACTGGACCTTTGAAAGCGAGCGTTCTCTAACAAGCGAACCGCTCGAAAGTTAGCCAGGAGCAAAAGCGCGCTTAATTTGTAAACGTGGCATGGCGGCTTAACAAACTTCCTAACTAGAAACCTAGAACGTATGAAAAGCTAACACCTAGCGACATTCATTAACCATCCGAGGTATTTAAGCGTCAGAGAGACGGCCGAAATCCCGCGACTTAAGGTGCCTGTGCGAAACCTGACGTCAACAACGGCTGCCAGAGCTGGCTAGAGGGCGTTCTCAGAGACCCGTGATCCTCTCATGTTCCACCGCTGCATCGTGTAAACACACGCTTCCTCTAAAGCGTGTCATTCGCGCTTAATCCTTAGCGAAGCTGAAAGATGGGGATACCATCAATGAGCGCCGAAAAGAGGGAGAGAATAGGGGTCAAAGTCAAACGGTAACGAAGCTCGGCTCAGTTGTCACGACTTCGCTGTACCAGCCGGCTGCATTCAGCTGCTTCTGCGATTATCGGCCGACACTTTCGACGCTGCAACAGGTATTTCGATGGTATTACACACGTTTCTAACTGGTTATTCGCGGGTCTGTCAGTGATACCCATTCGATATTGGAGAACTCGTTCTTTCATCCAAACGTGGCTCGATTAGGCCTCGCGTCGATCGGCAAATTGGGAATCAGGTCAAGCTTCGAGCTTGTTACGTATCGCAGTGTATCTCGTTGTCTTCTCTTTCGTGTTTCTCCTCTGCTGCTCGGAACTTTTTAAATATCTTTCGGTTTCTCGAGAGTTCGAAGGGTTTCAGTTAGGTTCGGAAATTTAGATAATGCCACTTGTAGCCTTTAATTTTCGTCGTTTAAGCAATTTCGGCTCGAGCTTTGATTTTGTCCCGTGTCGCAGTTTCCAATGATTCTCTCTGGTTCTCCTCCCTTTGTGACAGAAAGATTTTTGCGGAGATCCCTGAAATTTAATAATTCGGCTAATGTCAGTTCGGTTTTGTCTAAGTTCCGGAAGTTTCAATTTCTCGATATTTTAAACAAAATTTTTTAATATTTTTCGTTTTGCATCGCTAAGATTTTTTAAACGAATATTACAAACTCGTTTACTCTATATATGCATATATTCTTAATTCCAGAATTCATCATAAGGATTTTAAAGGACCGATTTAGTACCATCGAGTATATAAATCTTTCAAATAAATCACGTCGCGAAATTTCTATGGTTTCTTATCGAAGTCAGATAATCGAGTGTCTTTTTAATATATTTCTCGGGTTTAATAGCCTGTTAGAACATCAAAGGCGAAGCTTTCGAAATCTCGATCGAAATCGCGTTTATCGCCGTGCGGATCTATGCAACGCGATCGCCACTCGATCGTGTAGCCAGTTGTGTGACCGCGATTGCGTAATTGCGAAATTGACTGAGTAGAAGATAGGTAACCGATCGATTGGAAAACTACCGGCGATAATATCGCGAAGATTTCCGCATTTTCGTCGGTGACAATGCGACAACTTGGCGGAACCACCTCGCAACCTCTGCAAATTTGCATACAAATGCTAATTAATCACGCTTTACATACACGCAATGTTTACTGTTTACAGTACAGATCCACGAGGTTAATCCTTCATCAACACCGCATTTCACCGAATTACATGTCGAAAAAATATCATTAAAGTGCATTACTCCCATTTTATTTTCATTAAAATCTATCAATCCTATTTTCCAATAGTCCTGCTCTATTTCTGACATGTGAGAAATGAAATATTAGAACTTTAAATTTGAATTAAAGAAGATAATTTTTATTTTAGTGCATTTAGATAGTGAAATTATTATCAGAATTAAACTTGCGACTGAATTTAAGCGAAGAAGATAGTTCTAATTTCTGTATGTTCGATTAGCTGAATACTCTCGTATTACAGTTTCTACAGCAAAGTTTTTCAAGCCCGAAATACGCAATAAGTTTGCGAAGGTGATATAGCATCTTCGCTTCGTTAGAGTGTCGTTGAAGGCAAGAAGCTGACCCCGAGAGTTAAGGAAACCCGAGAACGAATCTAATTAAACAGTATAATGTCTTCACTCTCGTTTTGATGCGGTCTCGGAGTCGTGAACCTCGAATGCTAAGGAACAAGTAAATAACACGATGTTTCCCCTTCGTTAAAAGCTCCCTCGTAACTAAGAAACTACCCCAAATGTCAAGGTAAACGGAGAAACAGCCTGGGACAGGCAGTGGCCATGATGACTCGGTTCATTCGGTGCTCTCGAATTAAATTCAGTTCAATTAACGTGCAACGGACGAGGAGAGAATAAAACTGACCTCGCGGAAAAAAATTCCCTATCGGCGGATTGCGAATCGAATAATAAACAGAAAACAAGATACATTGATAAAAAGTGTCGTAATACCGGCACTTTCTCTCGATCAAATGTCCTAATAATTAGAGAACCGTCGCGGAAAGGAAGTCAGTGAGTCACTTTTTGCACGTTTAGTCAATGAGGTGCAAAGAAACGAAACGATTTCCTACTATTTTCTTCCGCCTCGCTTCGTCCGTTCAACTGCAGACGTTTTCGTTTATTTTATTCTTAATGATAGACGCTCTAAATTCTCCAACGAAGACTATATTTTTCCACTCGATACAATGAAGATGAAGATATACGCTTACCTTTAATAACAAACAAAACGTCATTGTAGAATATAGTTATAAAATCATTATATAATATTTACATATCGATACAATGATATTTATTGCATTTAATATTTACCTTCTCTTCTATATTCAATATTTGCCATACGATCGACCATTAATCACCGGTACTATAATTAAAATAGAAAAGGGAATTTGAAAGTGTTACGGAACAAAAACATCGCATAGAATTGTAGAAATGAATACCCGAGTGAAAAATCATTCAAAATGAGAACCGCTTTACCAACATCCTAAATGTCATCTTGGCTGAAAACTAGATTATTTTAACGTCTCAAGTTCATGGAACAATTCGTCAATTATACTCCATCGAGCATCGTACAAATATTCCCACCAACCGTATATCTCCACTGTAAGTTCAACGAAAATTATTATTTTCACTGGTGAAACGCGTCGAAATAAATCATGTTCCGAAAAGTGATTGTAGACATTTCTAACCTCTTTTCCCGCCGTTTTTCCGCGTGCCAAGCCGATTCAAATGGGTTGTCATTAGAATTTCCGCCGTGTGTGCGACAGTTATCACATTACGTTAGATTTCTTGATGCGTTGCGGCAACTATAAATAGAGCCCGCCACTAGCGGCCTTAGTGCCGTCCAAACGACGGATTGTTTAACAGTGTTTTTTCGCCACTCGGCGTGCTTACGATTCTCTTCTTCGCCTCCACTGCCGTGAAGTTAGTCACGAAAATACGCTGATCGAGAACGGACGTTCGCGAGGAAGGGTCGATCTTTTTAATGAGTACAGCGAGTTCAAAGGTATTTTCTCCGCGAAATAAAAAGCACTTTAAATCGTCTCGACCGACAGGAGACAATTTCGCGATTACATCGGTCGATCTGAAAGGAGACATTGTGCTTACACGCGTTATTTATAGACAGCCGATTGTATAATGGATTATATGCACAAATGCATATTTTTGCACAGAATTTGTGCTAGAAAAATATTCAAGCTTCAGATGTTTTTACGTATGCATAATTCGTATACTTTGCATAATTCTTGTTGAATTGTTACGGTGGGATTTNAAATGGGATTTATTAAATCTAGTAACAAAGGGGGGCGTGAATGGAGATTAATTTGATCATTAGAAGACTGTAAACGCAGAATACTATATATCGTGGATATTTTTATCAATGAATGATAATAATTAATTAGAATTCTATATTAACTATATATTCCATCGTGTATCTTCCACACGTCTTTTACATATGTCAGTATACATGTTCATATATCACGTTTCCCTGTTTAACTTGCATGTTTTTTCATATTTCAGATTCATAAATATCCGCTGTTTACCTATTAGTATTAGATAAGGCGCGAACGAGTTTTTAATTATCCATAAGCTTTACTGGCAACAAGAATCCCAGGTAACATAATCAGAACATCTATCGAGATTTAATAATTCTTTCCGATACTCTATAACCATAAATTTTGCGACAAAGAGAGGAAATATTTAAAGAAATATATAGATACATAGAGGCGTAAAAAAAATTCAAACTCGCATAGGGAGTACTTTTCATAAGACGAAGAGATAATTATTCTAATTATCGATACAGTCTCTAATAGATCTATTAACTTGTAGATGAAGAGATATATTTAGTACAAACGAGCTCTTAAGTTTCTTCGCGGGAACAAGAACACGAGATACAAGTAAACTGAAACAAATTCCAAGTGGGGTAATTAGAGCAACTGGATAATTGAATCTGATGGTTTACATTTGATCGCTTTTTTCAGATAAAATCGTCACGATAACACTCCCTGTTGCAAGAGATTAACTGGCCTCTTTTGTACAAGGAGTGCTGAAATACCAGTTGGTTTGTAATAAATATTTATGAGGGAAATGTAATTAACACAATAGAGAGCTGATAACCGATCTTGATAAGTAGAATGACTGCCTGTCGCCTCGAAATTTTTCTAACGAATGAATAATACGATAAAAGTCAAGGCGATCGATGATCGTGGATGATAAATTTTGGAGACAACGATTATTGTATTAAAAATATTCTAATTACCAATTGGTCTTTCGATTGATCTAACAGATAACGATATTATACTCGACTAAATTGAATTTCAAATCCGGGGAATTCCTGCATTCTGTTGCATTGTATGCAAAGATCGCGTTACATGGGAATATGCTCTAAGCGAAATTTAAAACAAAAAAAGGGGGAATACGTGTCAGGAAATATGAAAGATGATATCAATTAATAGAGACAATTGCTCGTTGCATGTTATCACGTTTTCTCGTGCCACGATCGAGATTAAGATTTAGCCTGAAACAGCTTCCTGCTGCCAATGATCGTTTTCTCACTTAAGGGATTACGTTACCTTGACAGCATCGAAACTGCCACCATTTTTGCCAACTCGTTGTTACACAAGTATTCCATCGACGAAGATAGTAGAGAAATTTTTCCTCTCTTAAGAGCTCGATAAAATTAATAAAAATTTCCCTGCGAACTCTTTAATCGAGTAATAAAGATAAATAAGTACGCAGAACTAGTTGTGAAGACTTTAAACGCACAAATGCAGTTCGATAGCAATTTCAATGATCCTGGTTAAAGTATAAGAAAATTCTTTTAACTCTTCACATATGTCTTGATAAGATTGCTGGCCGAAGGAAGGTCAAAATTAACTTTATCAGAAGTAGCTGCATATTTCCAGTGTCTGGAAAAATAAAGTAACATAATCGCTGTTACATTAACATTAGGTCTATTGGATATCGGTTCTATCTAATCTGAAGGTCAAAATTAATTTGATCAGAAGTAGATGCATATTTCCAGTGACTGGGAAAATAAAGTAACATAATCGCTGTTACAATAAATATTAGCTTTATTGGCTATCGGTTCTATCTAATCTAAATTTTTGCAAAAACGGTTCCACGTTGTAGCAGAATAAAACAACGCGAAAAAAAATGAACGATAAATACGAGGTTTAAAAAACAGAAGATAGGAAGTAGAAACGATCGCGAACTTTACCTTTGAGATATTTTATATCTGTCGTGTGGGTTTTGCACTTTACTCGATTACCGAGAGGGCAATTAAAGAGTTCAATATTTGATTATGGCGCGCAATTACAAGCAATTACTATATCGGGAGAATAATCTCTGCAGTTTTCTTCGAGATAAACTGCGAGCCTCGCATAGCATCTATCGCGATCTATTTATTGCGTTCCTCGACCATTTTCGACTTGCGTAACAAAACGAAACGGTAAATTCGTTGAAATTACGTAACTCGAAATTTTCGAAAATCGCGAGGAGTTTTTTGAAAACGATCTCGAAATGTGACCGTTCTTGATATCACTCCGACGAGATAAAAAGGTTTAAAATAAACGATTCAAAATAAACGATTTAAAATAAAAGCAATAAATAACATTTACCGCGCAGATTTATAATTTGGAGACAAATTTGTGTAATTTGTTTATCGTGAATTATGATAGCGTAGTAATCTAAACTTTATACTCTTTCATTATCATAAATTTCGCTAATTATTTCCTATTTTATCGTTTCCAACGGTTTGATTACGTTAACGGAAAATTCAACGAAACAATTTTTCATTTCATCGTCAGCAAGAAATCAAGCTGTTATCTTGCATAAAAAAACGAACGAGACTTCTTAAAACTGCATATTGTATAAGCATAATCGATGCTTCTAGCAATCCGGAAGTTTCTTGCAAAACAGTTTAACGAGTTTCGAGCATCCTCTCTTTCATAGGGGACACCGAGGTGTGAGTCATTCTGACGTTATGAAAATATAATTGCAGCCTTACTTGCACATGTTACACTTATCACTCGTTGCTACTGTGTGAAGGTTACGTCTACTTATCAGCCGGTTTGGTTATCTTTATTAATATTCCACGATAGACAGGTGCCTAACCGTATGTGAAGTCAAGAAATTTGTGTAATTTGCGTGACGAAAAATTGCACGATATTACACATTGCTTACACGACAATCCACATGAGCAAGGGTGATAGCAAAAACTGTAACATTAGTCTTACAAACCGATATCGATGTCCACCATTGGGATTAGGTAACGCTAATATCCATATTAGCAAGATTTCCACTGGATATTTTAGGCTTAGCATCGGTAACTGACGTCGACCGATATTAAATACAATTTTTCGTCCGATTCCAACATTCGAGTTAACGGGGACACCGCTATTCTTTTTTTCCTCGACTTCCACGAAGCGCGAGTTCTAGATAAAAGTTATCTCGAATAGAAGGATAACCATTAACTTCGATTGGGCAATTAATTACTTGCTCGGAAATACATCAAAATCATTCGTTATCGCAACGCGCGAAATCTGCAGCAAAGAAACAAATAAACTACTCAATTATCTCGAACGTTGATGGCAGTATACCGTGATCGAGCCTGAATTCTCACAAGTCTTCGGGAAATACGCGAGATCTGCGTGTAGTTGCTGAAAGCAACGTCTCGTTGAATAACTTTTTATCCAACGAAATTCCTTGGGAAACGAAAAATTCAGTACAATTGTCGAAAATATTTTCAACGTTTGAAGAACGAAAAACAATTCGAAGGCTATACTTAGTAATAAGCTAAATTAGCTTACTTACGCGTAATTATACAGGAAAGAGGTAATGCACCGAAATGTCCAGATTATACGGAAATTTTTTAACGTAACGACTTTCACCGGTAACGAGGGAAAACAATCGCCCAATTTTTAAAACCTACATTTCATTTCCCACTATCTCTTGTCCTCAAAGTAGATGTACCTTAGACACACGTGTACACTTTCAATGACTGCTAATGACCAAACATTAGTACGATCGTAAGTGAACAGAAAAAGAACAAAATTCGCATCTTTCACCTGGAATCTCGAAAAAAGGAAAAAATTCGCCGATTCACTCTCGTTAACGACGAGTTGATGTAACTCCAACAGGAAAAAAGGAGGAAAAAACAACGAAAGGAAAAAGAAAAAGCGAAAACAAGGAAGACAAGAAAAAGAAAACAAAAAGGTGAAAAATGAAAGGAAATGAAAGGCACAATCAAAACCTAAACCAAAAACAAAAGGAAGATGGAAGTAAGCGAGCAAGGAAAGGGAAAGGAAAAACAGAAAACGGAAAATAAAAGCAAAAACGAGACGGAAAAAAGCGAAATGAGAAAAAGAAAGGAAAGAAACAGAAACGAAAAAGAATCTTTTCTTTTTTTTTACTCGGATCTAGAGAACGGAGCGACATAAAAACTGGAGAAGGAAAAACTGCTGGGAAGATGGCCATTTTTCAAGTTCAAAGTAAAAAGGAAAGGAAAGAAACAGAAACGAAGAAGAAAAGGTACTCGGATCTAGAAAACGGAGCGACATAAAAACCGGGGAAGGAAAAATTGCCGAAAAGAAGGCCACTTTTCGAGTTCGAAGAAAAGAGGAAAGGGAAGAACAAAAACGAAGAAGAGAAAACATTAGGATCTAGAGAACGGAGCGGTATAAAAACTGTAGGAGGAAAAATTGTGGGGAAGATGGCCACTTTTTGAGCTCAAACAAACGAGGAAAGGAAAGAACAGAAACGAAGAAGAAAAGATACTCGGATCTAGCAAACGTAGCGATATAAAAACCGAGGAAGGAAAAATTGCGGGGAAGATGGCCACTTTTCGAGTTCAAACAAAAGAGGAAAGGAAAGAACAGAAACGAAGAAGAAAAGATAGTCGGATCTAGCAAACGTAGCGATATAAAAACCGGGGAAGGAAAAATTGCCGAGAAGATGGCCACTTTTCGAGTTCGAAGAAAAGAGGAAAGGGAAGAACAAAAACGAAGAAGAGGAAACACTGGGATCTAGAGAACGGAGCGACATAAAAACCGGGGAAGGAAAAATTGCCGAGAAGATGAGCAGTTTTCGAGTTCAAAGGGGCCATCAGAGGCCCGGCGATAATCGATCTCTCAACGCGGTCGTAATTATACGGCCGGTGGCGCATCATCGCGTTATGCAACGAAGACGGACGCCTCGGGACGCCTGGCAATTTTTCAGCAGGGCACAATGAAGACGTCCGCGTGACGGATGACTCGTCCGGAGGTTTGCAAGTGTAATTTATTCGGGCACTGGGCTTCTGTTCGCGTGATAGACCTGCTCGGCAAGCGTCGCGGAAGCCGTTCGTGATAAACATCGCGTGGCCGTTGTAAATTATTTGTCGCGGCTGCGATTTCGCATTCGGAAAACGTTTTTCATCGCGTCGTAATTTTCGTCCGCGAAAATTCCGACGCCCCTGGACCGCTGGCGCGGAACGGAAGCTGGTTGCGCATTGGCCATCGTCGCCAGAGGGCATTCGCGTGCCTCCGCTTCCGCCTTTCAGTTAATTCTCGCGTAAAGACACGTAAAGGTGAGGATGTTTTGGTATTTCTCTTGTAACGATATGGTAAGCGATTCACCGTGTTCACTCCGCTGATTTTGAATGATTCTCGCCGGGGAATTAACACTAGAATTACCAATATGATCAAAATGACTCTTTTCGGGTATTTTATTTTTACAATTTCTGAGAACATACAAACTATTTTTGACAAAATTTTTATATACTTAGATTCAAATCGAAGCACAATTGTTGGTAGTTATTCATTTTCCTTGTACCGCTACAATTACCTTTATTCGTGAAAAATATATTTAACTACTCATTATAGGTCGGTGGTTCTAGTGTTAATTGTCGAGTTTAAGGGACGGATGTCAGCATTTGGAAAAGTCTGATAGATCGGCTAGGGATTTGGGTTTGTGGCTTGAAAACGCGAACATGTGCATCGGACGGCAGGTTCGTTGCGGTTTTGTTATCCATGTTGTTTAAATTCGATTCAATTATTCTTATCTGCGTGTACGTTGAATACATTTCGTTAATTTCCAATGACGCAAAGTTTACTGTTTCGTAGAATTTGTAGAAGTATCTATAGGTAATTCTTTTTTTTATAATTGTGGGTTTAGAGCGTGTAATGTATGGAGGTCCGTGCGAGTATATTCCACGATAGGAGGTTTATCGCGGTTTTATTATTGTTATTTAAATCGAAATGGAATATAAATATTTTTGGATACTTTGGTTATATTTGTTTAATAATATTCGTTATTTTGGGGACTCGAAGCATGAAGGTGTCCGTAGGCTATTGTCGTTATGATTTAAATTGCAGCAAATACTAGGTATTTTCTTTCGCATGAACTACAAATGTTCGATATGTTTTATCAGGTAAAATTAATTTATATTTACGGTTCGATATCGTATGACGTAGTGTGGAAATATTTATGTTTACTCCGCGCGGTTGTTTATCTTCCCCTATGGCTTCTCGATTACTATACCTCTTAACGTTCCATTAATTCGCAATAACTTTCAAAATTAGTATTTTTCTTCGAAATTTCAATTATCTTATCGGTAATTTTACGTCACCGTTCCAATAATCGTGCTCCATCAATTAATAATAATTACTCGATAATGTGCATCGAGTAATTGATATTACTTTGTTTGTACACATAACGCATAAATAAAATCGAACTAGATATACACCTTTTTTTTTTTTTTTTTCAAAAAAAGGA
>NIJG01000029.1:3118616-3147887 GCA_002201625.1 Euglossa dilemma
CCTTTTTTTTTTTTTTTTCAAAAAAAAGGAAAACGTACGCGAGTAAAAATCTTCCCGGAGACCGGACAAGTTTCTCTTTATGTTCCACTCTATTAGCAATTTTCTCTGAAACATTCCCATCGATATCAGCAAGTCTGCGCACAATAGTGCGCTATACGGAAGTCATTGTCGGGATTGAATCTAATAAGGAAGTTACGCGAGCCAAATAGAACGAGGTGCAAGCGAAAAGTAAATCACCCGTGCAAATACCATGTGCTAATCGATGATACGTTATAATTCACGCTGCACTGGGGACGCTGTGAGAATTTTACTTTCAAGAAACGCGGTGGAAAATCGAACGTTATCGAGGAGACAAATTACCGAAAGGAACGAGTGGAGATAAATCGTAGAACAGGCGTGGAACGAGATTGAAAGTCACGGGAACGGTGGGAAATCAAAAGGAAACAGAGAACTAAAGCAAACGAGGGGCGATAAATTATGAAAACGGGAGATAAAAATCTTAAAGTGACAGATCCATAGTGCAAACGTGCTTATAAATTAATACCCGGCTATTACGGCTATTAAACCGTCAGGTGGTTGGTAAAATTATTCGAATATAAATATCCCTTGGAACAGTACCCCCTGAACTATTTCCAAACACGCCCGCACCTGCTCCGACGAGCTGTTTAATTAACAGCTTAACGTATTCGCGATAACGGCAGATTTGTTTGCTTATTCCGAATTATACGCAAATATTGAACTTGGTAATAACTTCTGAAGCGTGATTAAGTTCCAACGGGCATTGTAGCGCGACGAGTTTCCAGATCAATTTCCGCCGTTCTCCGGCGGGCCTGAGAAATTCCAAAATGGCTGCGGCTTCGGATATTTACCGATTCCGGTCGATCAGATTCGTGACATTCCTTTCGATCGTTAAATCGATAGCTAGGTTTCGCGTTACAAATCGCGACAATGAACAACTCGAACACAAAAGTCGTAAACGCGAGCTGTGTGTAACATCGCGTAATCTATGTCCCAGATCGTTCGAACGCGATATTTTCCGGCAATGTTTATCTTCGTCCTAAAATCCTATATTCTCCGAAATCCTTCCGAGACGTGTCAGATACCTGTATATAAATTATTCCCATAACTTACTCGATACGGAGAATAAATAAACAGAGAGTACGTAACATTCTAAAGTAATCACCGGAAAGATAAAGAAAAAATGGACTGTAAGCCAGCTGAATAAACCGCGAATGAAACCGTGGACCTTAAGCAAGCGCGAATTATCTGCAGGATTGTTAGGACAAATAAGGATGAAAGAAAATGCGACGTGTGTAGACGTGCAAATATATCTCGCGCGTGACTAGGCGGAATTAGGAATTGTCGAAAAATTGTTTGTCCATTCTTAATGTTAGAACAACCGACCCGCGGTGTGTACCTTCGCAAAGCATACGCAGATAAGAACAATCGCGGTGATACGAGCAGAATAAAAATTATTTTAATAAGCCGATGACTAATTTGCGATTCATAAAAAAATAATTACGTTCGCGGAAAACATACATCCGAGCGCATTTTTATATCGTTAAATTACGAAATGCACAGACACGTTTTCATATTAGAATTATATCAAATTAAGTTGAATTAATAATCTTCCCTAACTCTCGAGAGTTTTCTATGTATAACGAGCTTCTGCAAAAGCTACGGTAGATTTATTAATTATATTATCTGGGTTCGCGTATAACAGACGATAGCATGTGACGAATTTGTTGCAATATTTCGGGCCCCCAAACGATAATGTGTCAAACGACGAAGAAGGCATAAGACACTTCCGCTCGTCCGCCATTGTTGTTCACTTTATATGCGTATAGACGAGACGCGTATGCCGAATGAATACACGTGCATGGTAATTCGATGATGCAAGTTTTTTAAAAATTACCAGCACGCAGAGCTGCATATAAGCGCGCACGTTTATCTATCACGGTCGCATAACTCGAACTATAAACCTGATTTACATTTAATATGTGCGTCGAAACAATGAACAGATAGATACGTGGGGTCCGTCGATACCTGGAACAGCAAGCCACTTGTTTAATTACCTAGATTTCCTGCTCCCGACGTTGTTTCATTCTGACGTTGATTTTCTCACGCGAAGGGGAAGAAGAAACCAGTTCTCGGTCTGCTATTTAACGTTTAAAGGACGGATAAATAATCGAGCCATAATACGATGTGCCGATAGTGCACACGTAATCAGCGAATTGTAAATGTTACAGAGAAAGAGTACGAATATCTGCTGATAAGCGTTATCACTTCTCCACGAGTGCCTTTGGTCATCCGTGAAACCCCATTTTATATCCGTATCCCTGACACGAAACATTACATCTGCAATTAAACTTTGTGCAAACGATCAAGTAAGGATATTTGCTCGGATAAACAGGGAAATATTTGAACTCGAGCGCGTACCTCCGTTCGTGTCTCTCGTTTCACCGATGAACAGAGGTGAAAGGTCACGAAAGCGAAGTAAATTTTATAAAACGAAACGCTGTTTGTCGCGCGATTGATTTTTCAATCCACACCGATGAAAATGAAACGATTTTCTGGGTTCGTCGCGAGTGATCGCAAAAGGGATGACTAACGTGTCGTGATACTGCTTACAAATAATTCTATGATGAATTCTATAATAAATAATTCACTATGATCTCGCGAGTGCTGCTGATGTGACAAGACTAATATGGTAGCTTATAGAAGAATGCTAGGAATACAATTTTACAGACTAGCGCAGTACCAAAGTTTAGCAAAATTATTTATAATTTGAATATCGCTAAAATAGTTTCGCATTTCAAAAAATAATTCGCTATTTATTTCAACATCTAATATAATTCGTATGATAACGCGTGAAATTTTCCGTAAACAAAAGCAACGACATTCGATAATAACCAGTTTAAAATGTTTCCAGATAAATAATGTCTCCATCGATTGAGCCATTGCCAGTTCAGAAGTTGGATGCGCTGCTGGCGCAAAGTCTTGGTAACGACTTTCAAATAAAGCACCTCGAATGGAGCCCTCTGACCGCCCCGGGCGAGAACTTTGGCAGCATAATGCTGGCCATCACCGTCACCTTAACGCGGCCCACCAACAAGACCGAGACTCTGAATCTGGTCGCGAAACTTCCACCCACTTCCGCCTATCTATTGGACTTGTTCAACAGCCCGGTGTCGTTCGTAAAGGAGCTGCACTTCTACGATTCGATGGCGAAGGAGTTCCTGAACCTTCAGACGGAGAACGGGATGAAGGGGAAAAGCCCGTGCAATCTGGTGCCCAAGTTCTTCGGCGGAAGACTCGGCTTGAAAGCACAGGATCAGTTCGACGCGCAGGCCGCCATTATTTTGGAGAACCTCAAGTACAGTGGCTATGACACAGAAGATCGGATCTTTGGCTTAGATAAGAAACACACGAAGTTCGCCATTGAAGGGATCGCCAAGTTGCACGCCTTCAGCATCGCTCTGAAGTTGAAGAAGCCTCAGGTGTTCGAGGAAATAGCGGCGAACGTGTTCTTAGACGTGTTTAATGAAACGACAGCAAAATGCGTGAACGACATGATCCAGAAGTCTTGGTCGGATCTGAAGGACATGGAGGAACTTAAACCGTACATAGATCGTATTAATAGGACCATAGAGTACATCATCACGTACGACAAAACCCGGAAGAAGGCGGAGGAACCTTGGGCGACGTTAATTCACAACGATTTCTGGGTGAACAATATGATGTTCCAGCATAATGAGCAGGGAGAGCTGATCGACATGAAGATCGTTGATTTCCAGTTGTGTCTATACGACTATGGCATGAAGGATTTGATCTTTTTCCTGGTCTCCAGCGCGAACAAAGAAATTCTTGATAATAATATGGACGAGATGATCGACTATTACTATTCCTGTTTCATTAATAACTTGAAGATGCTGAGAGTAGACACGGAGAAATTCACCAAGCAGAAATTCGACGAAATCGTGGATCATTGTGGGCAGGTCAAATTCAATCAATGTCTAATGATGGTCCAAGTAATTCAGGCACCTCGAAAGACCACCTCAGATATAACGGCGGTCGCGAACGATAGTAACGTTTTCTCGAGTGCAGCTGGTAACGATGTATACAAACAAAAAATAATCAACATTGTGAATTTGTATGATAAACGAGGATGGTTGCGTAAATAGCAGCATTGTTATCGGTTGGTTTTATTCGGTTAGATAAATTGTGCTGCATCGAATAGTATTTTTATACGAAATACAAAGTACAAAATTTGTAGTAGACAATGAACGTTGATATATCTTATAAACTTTGTATATGTTATGTTTATAGAGAAATGTGTGTACAGATTAAAATGTAATTTTAGAAACGTCGGAGGTAGATTTGTAGTGTATGAGAATTTAATCTCATAGAAACACCAAATATGTTCATAATAATCATGTTAATTTTAAGATCTTAAAAATTAAGTAGTTGAGTAAAAAATAAATTTGACGCACGTATTACCCTGTAAAAACGATACTGTGCTTTTAATCGTCTGCACCATGTTATTCTGCACGTTACTTGTTTCGTTTCTTCTTTTTTTTGAAATAAAAAGTCTATTTTATTACATAAACATAATTCAAATGAAATTCATTTTCTAGCGAGTCAACGTGGACAATAAAAAAGATTACGTAAACGCTTTGGTAATTCTTTCAGAGTTCGTTAGCGCGAGATTTTCATAATCTTCGAATTTATATTATAATTACGCTTCCGAGAACTTTAGTAAAAAAAGCGAAACAGAGATGCATCGAGTATAACAATATTTTGTTATGCTTTGACATGTGAAACTCGGTAACGATACGTACTTTATGTAATACGACATTGAGACGCATCAATTGCATCTGTTTTTCATTCTCGATTAATCGAGTTCATTATATTGAAATAATGAACAATCAATTACAATCTGGTATCGATCTCTCAATTGCACGAAGACATTAATAGCAAAAAATTTACACAAGTCAAGTGGAATAAAATAACGTTTACTACAATTTATTATAAAACAATTGTATATTAACGTCAGTAAAAAAAAAAAAAAAAAAAAAAAGAAAGAACACAGTAAACAATCGTTCGAGAGACATTCGTTGACAGCTCAAAGAAAAAAATTTCCTGTTTTGAATTCTTCTCAATGTGTTAAGACAGTAATGTTTATGCCAAATGTATAATTCATACAATGTGTTCAGACTTTTGTGTTTCCCCGAATATCATACCAAATGATAAAATTGTTTAAACAGCTGATTCTAAAATTATTTTGTGAGAGAAGGAAAAAAAGTACTCACTTCCAGCAGATCTGCCACCGTGTCAGGTAAGTTGAACTCTCTTACAACACGTAGTCGCACTTGTCTATTAATTTCGTGTCGTGATGAGAGCGGCAAACTGATAGCCCTTTGACAACTGGGGGATTGCCTCAATTTCTGCTCTCGCTTCATCATAGCTGCCAAAGTCGCGGAATCTGGAACTTAAATGAAACAAACACCGGATTAGTCTTTTTTTTTTTTGATAAAGCAAATTCTAACGTATCTTGGGAAAACATAATAAAGCTGTAAAGCAATCTGATAAGAAAGTAACAACCAAAATACCTGGGAATGCTGCAGCTAGAACATCTACGCCGGCTGTACCCATTGGTCTTGGTTTCTCATCAACCATGTACAAGGCATCAGGAATATCAGCCACATAACGTGGCCTTCGCAATCTCACTAAATCTGCTTCTTGGACCATTTGTTCCTCAACTAAAGACTGTAAAAAAATGCATTCAACGTGAGCTAAAATATAATATATAGAATGTAAGAACAAATTGGAAGAAATATTACTATACATTAAAGATTCGATGAAACAATTCTATAATATGTTATAATACAGAAATCATCAAACTGCTAATAATACAACCTAAATTCTCTCGCTGTGTTAATTAATAAGTATCATAAATTAATTCAGTCTTATCACTTGCAAAGTACTTTAGTAAATTCAAATGATAAGATTAGTACCGTAATATTATCGTCGATATAAAATGATATTTGTCGTAACTGATCTTACATAACATGAATATATATAGATGTTTATGCAAAAATTATATGTACCTTTATTTCCTCGTAATAAGGCATGAACAGGCGTGGCCTTACAAAAAATCCATTTTTCTTCCCCCCTCTTATCCATGCATTCATCCGTAAATTCTCTCTATCGTCCCCTATCATATGACTCGGTGGAGTAGAAACTAATCCTCTTCTAATAGCCTAAGCACGTAAAAGTTTCACATGGTATCATATGGAAACAAGTATTTATAATTACTAAACTAATCGAATGTTTCATACTTGAGCCAAAGCTTCGCTGTTTGGGGGTAATATATGGTCCATTCTGACAAGGGGTAAAAGTTCACTAAGTATCTCTCGCAATTCTATGTCGCTTAAGTCCCTTTTCTTCAATCCTTTTCTTGTTACAGAGTGCACCGTATGACTAAGCAAATTTGGTTCCCGATCTTCCATACGACGCACTAATTCTTGTTCCCCCCACTTGAGTACCGCCTGCAGTATTTCAAGTTCACTCGCTTGCAAGAAGTGGCTTTGCAAAACGGTTGCCAAATGTGCATGATCCAATTGATGAAGAATTGAAGAAGAAGCAACCGGTTGAAATTCCTCTCTTAAATAATGTAACGCTTGTCTGTGTACCCATGCCGATCCGTGAGGTTGACTACCCCATCTGTAAAAAAGTAATTAAAAATTTTTAAAATAAAGAATTTTTTAATATATCGTTTCGCATAATAAAAGTTCTAAATTATGAGAAACTCACTTCAAAACGGTTGGAAGCGACTCCAATGTAAGGTATTCTAAAATAAGATCTTCACAACCCTGTGACAATATATCTAGCTCCAAAAATCGGCCAATTTGGTACAATTCCATTGCTTCTTCTAAAGGGCTTGGTCGAACACGTCCAGTATGAGTAAGGGCCTGAACCTAAGAACAAGCACAGAGATCGAAATAATATGCAATCAAACCATAAATTACGCGCTCTGAAATTATCAATACAATCTGTTCAGATAATAAATAGGATGTTTCAACAACGATAAAAATTATTCGTATACGCATAAGTAATATTTGATCTTGCCTGGAAATTCTAATCGCTTTAAAAGAGAATACGATACATTTAATAGCAAATAATATAATTACCTCTCCAAGACTACCAGCGCTGTTCCCGCAACCATTACCTCTCATAATTAACGATAAATCAACGGTATCTAAATACACTGCATGTAACAATACTCTGGCGTATCGTTTGGGTATTACACTCTCATCCAAAACTATTCTAGTGGGTATATGAAGCGCTCTTTCTGTGTGATCTTCCCCAGATCTAGTCCGTCTTTGTATTAAGTTTCTGAAGAACGGGGATCTCGCAGAAAGTATCGCTTTATGACATGGCAGTTCTAACTTTGGCCGGAATCCATATTCTGAACTTCCACTATCTGGTCTCTGGTAATCACTGTCTGACGTGAACACTAATGCGGCGTCCGCGTAATCACCGGTGTCGAGCAGGTATCTGAGATCGTGTTCCAGCGGATTCGGCGTGCCGAATTCTTCGCTCAGTCGTCGTAAGAGATTCGCCTCCAAGGCTGCATCGTGTGGACAAATATCACCAGTGTAGAGATATCGCAACAATGCTGAAAACATTTGTACTTCGAGATTCGGTGTTCTCAACTCCAAGCATATCCTAGCACCGTATCCTGCAATTCGTTGAAATAAAAATTTCACACTTTATCCGGATCCTTTAAAACGCGATTAAACGAATGCAAAGAGAAGAAGAATCTCTATATATATACCCGGACATCCAGCCAGCAAATCCCTGAAATAGGGGCAACGGGCTGACAGCAGGGCTCTATGAACGGGGAAGCAAGCTCCTCGGTAGACGAGATCCACATCAGAACAATGTTTATAGTCGTACAACATCGACAAATCCTGTTTGTATGTGGCAGCCGGTGGTCTAGCTAATTCGGCTTGGACATGGAGATCCTTTAATGCAGCCAGCGCCTCGTACTCCTCCAAAAGCGCCGTTGCCTCTAAATGGCTCCATGTTGAGACCAAATCTCGGATTATCCTACCATGGTCACAGGCCTTTGAAGACCGACGTCTTCGAATGAATTTCTTCCGTAACGTTGCGAACCCCGTCATTTTCTTCTTCTTTTCCCTGGAAATAGACGACATTCGATGTTTATCAATCTGATTAATTTCGGATGAAAACCGGTCGTTAAGACACGGCCAAGATACGTCTAGCAGTGCAATCGTTCAAACGATGGGATCTCTATCGTGTAGCGGATCTAGAAGACAAATTGCGATAAGTTAATGCGATAACTAGCTTTAATGGTAAATGTTTAAATACCTGATAGCAATGCCATGTTGATCAGGTGGATTACCAGAGGATGAAAGTCTAGCTGCTTGGACCGAATCTCCACCTACACTGGTGATGCTTGACGATGCAGAAGCACCCATTCTATGTATCATGTACGAAGCATCTCCACGCCGTCTTTTCACGAACCAGCAATCCCTTTTATCGGAATTATCAACCTCCTTTGGTCGTCTACGTTGCAATACACACGGTGTCAAAATTCGGAATACATTCATTGCTCACCCAGACAACAGCCTGAAATCATTGTGGACCTTTTATACGATAAACGCACCTTTTTAATCCCTCTCGTGTTTATCTAACGCAACACGCTCGTACTTCGAACTTTTCCATTGAAAATTTCTTGGTACGATCTTTTTTTTTTCTTCCTCTCTCGTTATTATTATAGCTCTTTTTCTTCCTCTTTTCTTAACAATAAATTCACTAGATTTTATCGAAATATTAACGCGTTTCGTGTCACAGGGAATTTGATATTATTCGATGAATTTTTAACATTTGTAACTAATTTTAAAACGAATTCGTCGAAAAACAGATTATTTTGACGTTCATTGTTACACTTGTTTAAATATTCGAACGAGAAATTACATTTATCTAGCGAATGAAAGTTTTGACTTACTTTTGGCGCGAAACACGTTAAACATCGTCGTCCATTTTGTATAATTATATTAATGATAAAAAACGGAAGATTTATTTGCCGAAGCTTTTTATACAACGTTATTGTATATACGTAAAAGTTCGCAATGTCTACGATGGACAAACATTCTGTTAAAGAAAAAAATTCTTTCCGATCACGTTCTTATCTAAGTCCACGCAGACGTCATTCTAAACATCGAGCAAATATACACGATCGTACATCTCGAGTGACGATGGTATAAAAACGAAAAGGGTAGTAACTCAAGAAAGAGATACCGCCAATCGAAGACTTATCGATATAGGCATCGATCTCGATGTGCTTTTTCAAACATGGTGGTCACGATCCGTTATAACGTTAGAAGTCAACGCGTTTCAAGGTCGGTATTTTAGAGCAACAGTGCCAAATAAAGTAAGTGTACGATTCCCGTTTTGAATAATCAATTTTTATCGCGCGCAACGTTCCATTCTATACGTACTAACTGAAAAGTTACTTTTCCAGAATTTACTATCTAAGAAGACTGGATTATTTTTCACCGTCGAATGGATAGTTTTACTATTCAGGGTGTTGCTCTAATTTTCGTTCACGAAAAGATTACCGAGAAAAAAAAAATAGATAAAAAAATGTAAGTACGTGACGAAACGATTTACGTAAAAATAACGAAAGTTGCCGATCGCATCTTAAACTTTCACTTTGTTAGCCAACATACGATATTTACCTAGAAAGTGCACTGCATTGAATTCGGAAGCGCCTTTTAAATGGATACGCTCAATGCTCGATACATTTTTCACCCATTTCCGACGAAATTATCGAGGCTTGAAAGGAACAAATTTTTAAAAGTCATCAGAAACGCCGTACGGCATATGATCGTGTAATAATCGTACAAGGAATATCTTATCAAGCTGTTCTGGGAGCTAAAATCTCTTCTAAAATTCTCTAATTGCCTGATCTATGCAAAAGCTTCAAGTAAGCGCTAATATCTATGAAAAATAACTGCTCACAGGCAAGTGCAATAAAATGAATACTTTGGAATAGCTTGGTAGCAGAAATTGTGATAACAACGATGTATTTGTGACCTCTTTGAACTAATTTGTTACTATATAACGACACAAGTGCACTGGTGCAATTGTAATCTTTATGTGATAATTTTATGTCACTAAATTTCACTCTATGACGAACTGCTTTCCCCAAATGCAATACACTGAAGAGAATGAATTATTTATGATAACCATAAGTGCTCAAAGTGACGCTACTAAAATATGCATTAAACAATAGCAAAAATATATGAAATTGTATTTTTCAAAAATGAAATGTATAACTAATACATTCATTATATATTATATGCCTTCATATGCTATGTAAATGTCACAATACTGTATAAAATCCTTAATCAATTTTACCCTTATGAAACTTAAAATAAATAATTTAATGTTCATAAAACTTTCAGTGTGACCTGGTTACAACATTTTTAAATATCCAAATAACCTTTGATATTTAATCTACCTTGTACACAAAGAATAAAATGCAATGCAGCAAGAAGGAAGTTTAATATAATCAGGAATGGTAAATACTGAAAATTTTACTAGCAAAACATCAACAAAAGTTTGTAATACATAATTTATACATTAATACAAACAGTAATATAAAACAAAATATAAATTTGAATATTCTTTATTAATGCAATCACATTTTGTTCCAGATTTTCTAATGTGCATTGTTTATTTAATTTAATATAATGTCACTTGTGTTCTCCTACTGCACACACTTTTGTTATTACATACATCCAATTTATAATTCTTCAACATATTCATACAAAACTTGAAAGTATAAGTAGATATTCATTCACAAATATAAAAATAGGTCAAAATATTACAACTCAAATTTAACATAATTTTAAAGGAGCGATTAAAAAATTTTGTACTTTTTCAATGTCATTTTTTACATTTTTTTCATTCCAATTTATATACATGTATAAGTAAAATGGAATAAAAATGGTAAAAATCACACATTATTAAGAATAAATATAAATCAGGCAATAATCGGCTATTAAAAGTATGCTATGTATATAACGTGTAAATTCATATACATTATAAAGATAAATTGTTTGCACTACAAAATAAAGCACTTATAATTTGGAGCACGATCAAATTCAGTTGCACTGACACACTATTCCAAATAAATATAACACAAAATGCACTATATAAAAAAAAAAAAAAAAAAAAAAAAAACAAAACACTAATTCGGTATAAAAAGGAAAAAAAGAAATGGAGACAGCATTACGCGAGGAAAAAATAAAAATAAAAAGCCAGAGCAGCCAGTAACTCCATTACAAAACAGCCCAGAAAACTTCTACTGACAGCAACACATCAATAGGTCAATAGTAGTCAGCTGAGCTATGATTGCGATCGCGTTACGTGGTTAACAATGCGTATGACGTACGCCTAGCAAGTTCAGTCACCTTCGCGATTACGTGAGGAAAAAATAGAGGAGAAGAAAAAGAAGGAACACATATCTAATAACGAACGTGCAGGTATACGTGGTACAGGATAAAATCGAGATATATAATGGACAAGCGAACTATAATCGCGGGGTGCGTCGAGAATGTCCAGGAAGCACGAAAGTGTCTTGTTACCTGGATATCTCGGGTGCATGCGTTCCATCCATTATTTCCATTCTCGCAGGACTTCCTTGAATTCAAAATGGCACGAATAATCATCACAAAGCGCGACGGCCATGTTTATGCTCGTCAACTTAGTCTGCATGTAAATAAAACTTGGTCGCGGCACAATGCGTATGATCGGTAGCTCGCATTTCTGTATTACCGAAATCTATGAGAAAGCTTTACGACAAACGAGTATTTAGCCACGTTAAGTAAATACAGCCGTGCAGACGACGACGCATAATTGCGAGCACAGCGGACCGTCTGGTCACACGAAAACAAACCTCGACGGTAGTCATGCTAACTGTAGTGAGTCGACGATAGGCAAAACGAAAATAACGCGTAACGTTAAAAATAACGTGTGAAATAGTTTGTTTACGTTCACGACGCTTTCACAGATAACAGTATCGTTTAAGGCATACACACAGCGAAGGAATTTTTCTGACACGGAGAAATTTATATTCCGTCTGATCATGCGCGAATACACAATTCCGCGATCAAGTACTTCATGGCCAATGCTGTAGAGTTCGAATAGTGAAGAGGTTAGGTTTACTGATTTTTAATGGCAGTGACAATAATATTCCTTCAATATTATTGAAAACTAACGCGTTGTTTTTATTTAAACGAATTCCATGGTTGGAGCGACTGTTACGAACTGTTATCCTGCGTTTCCATGGAACTAATGAGTTCTTTATCCTAAAGGTGGAGCCACAATGACGGCGTTCGCAGCGCCATCTTTGAGAAATATTCAGTTGGAACTAAATCTGTTTCAAGCTCAGGAGAATGAATTGGCGAAGCTGGTAACAGGCAGGTCTCGATTCAGTCGTGCACGGTCGAGTGTTGAAAAAAGCGGGAGGGAAAGTGAGAGGTTCGCATGTTGTGTTATTCAACTTCGACGTGGGTGTCAAACGTAATTTCGATTTCGGCAGTACACGTCTGTAAAGGGAGAACTACTGTCTCTAAAATGCAGTAAGTTTTGAGACATTTTACATTGGATCATCATAAATACGAGTTTATAGCCTAATGTTTTCTTTATCACATACGTATTATTTTTAATTTTTCTAACATACACCTCTTTGATAACAACATTTTTTAAATTTCTAATTATTGATTCGGCGAATATAATCACGAAACTGAGTTCTACAAATACATTCCTATTCGTGAAACACGAACACTTTGTTTGCATACAGTTTTGTTTTCGTTTTCATTGTGTCAAGCGATATTACATATATGTACAGCTGTTGTAGTATAGTGTGATACATCGATTTGGCGCGCTCGAATATTTTACAAGTTGTCCTTCTAAATGTATTTCAAGTCTACCGAGCCTTGAAATCTCTATAAATGTGGATTAACGCGAAGACAAGAAATGCTATTCATTTGAAAAATTCATGTAATACAAGTATATTGTTTATGTAAGTAATATAATTTCATTTCACGGTAAAAGTAGTATAAATAAATAAAGACATAACAATTCCTAATATGATGTTTATTATAAAAATATTGACTAATTATTGACCTAATATTGTTCTGTGTTGTTTCAACATTACCTATATTTACAATGCAGTGTATTTGAAATTGCATCATCATTATTTAAAATTATAGATTTTGTAAATAAGCGAATTTTGTAATTTTTTGAAATTTTTTATTTTTATTTACAAAGTCTAATTATCGTTTCTTAATTAAACTAAATTTTACTATATTAACATCATGAATTTATAATCGTAATTTTATAATTAACAATATATATATATGAACATTGATTACTGTAATATTGTACTTTATATCCAATACACATGATTCAAAATATTTGAATGTGATGCAATATCATGTGATGCAACTTAATTTATGAATTGGTAATGAACTACATTTCATTTAAGATTGTTGGCCACAATAGCAGAAGAATGTTATGATCATTAATAGCATTTAAAATAGTTTTATGTATATATCAAATAATTTATTAATAAGCAATTTATTACTTTAACTTTTAAATATTAAATATGTTCGTTCATTATAAAATTGAAATAAATTTGTTTTAAAACAAATTTTGACAGCTATCATTTTTTATCTACAGATATGGAGTCATTCCTAGAATTGTTTGATCCAGATAATAAGAATAACCAGAATGACACTTGGAATGACTCGGAGAATGAAGGAAATCGAATATCAGATTGTGAAAATTCGTGTATCAATGATGATCAAGAGGAAAGATTACCACCAGAACCAGAACAAGGTAATATTGAATATAAACTAAAGCTGATAAATCCATCCAGTCAACGATTTGAGCACCTTGTAACACAAATGAAATGGCGCCTTAGAGAAGGTCATGGTGAAGCTATTTATCAAATTGGTATGAAATTGTTTTATTTTTATAATTATGAGTTATAAATATTTAATTGAGTACCACAAATTTATTTAGTTCTATCTGTTTTTAATTATTAGGTGTAGAAGACAATGGAAAATTGACAGGTCTAACAAGAGAGGATATGAAAGCATCATTGAAAACTCTAAATGATATGGCTGCTAGATTAGGTGCAACAACAAGTATATTACGTAAAAGAGTTGCCAATTCTAAAAATAAAGATATGTCAACACACGGTAATAAAGAGGAAAGACAGGTAGCAGAAGTTTTAGTAAAAAAGTTAAGAAAAGGGGATAGAGAAGATCAGGATAGTATCATTGATTTAAGACTTGCTGTCACTGGTGCACAGGATGCTGGAAAATCAACTCTCTTAGGTGAGAGGATTAGCAGAGGACATTTAAGGTAGAGAAATATACTTAGAATTTACTCTGCTAAATTCATCGCTCATCTAGTTCACGAAATTTTAGTTGAAATGTAAATTTTGATGTGTCTGTAATATGTATAGGTGTATTAACCCAGGGTGAACTAGATAATGGTAGAGGGAGAGCAAGGTTAAATATGTTGCGTCACCTTCACGAAATAAAAACAGGTCGTACATCGTCAATATCGCATGAAATTATAGGCTTCGACAATGAAGGACACGTTTTGAATTACGCGGAAATGGCAACTGCAGAAGAAATATGCGAACATGCGACAAAAGTTGTTACATTTATAGATTTAGCCGGACATCGGAAGTATTTAAGGACTACGGTACTTGGCCTCACAGGTATGGTAACTCAATCTACTTTAAGAAATTGTGAAATTAAATAATTTATCAATGATTCTACTTTATAGGATATTCACCTCATCATGTAATGTTAGTCGTAGCACCACCTGTGAATGAAGCATCACAAGAACATATGGCATTATGTCTCACATTAGGACTTCCATTTTTTATAGTTGTAAACAAAATTGATCTTGGGTTTTATAGTATACCCGGCACAATAAACCAGTTAGAGAATGCTATTAACGCACAGGGATATTCTAAACAGTTAATGATGTATAATAACAGTCAAATGTCATGGAATTATGAGTCAGATATAATACCAGTTTTTAATGTGAGTTGTGTTACTGGGGAAGGTTTGGAAGAATTAACTAATTTCATTAAAAATTTGTCACCATATGATGTGAATGCTACTGATTCAGATTCTGAATCATGTCTGTTTCAAATTGATGAAACCTTTAGGTATATATTTTCTTCTATTCAAAAATTCTACTTCAGCAGTCATTTTAAATAATCACTTTAATTATAGTTATAAGAGTTATAAGATCAAAAATTTTTTTTTTTTATTGAATATAGAGTGGCAGGTTTGAATGAACCCGTTTTGGGAGGATTGCTTGTAAAAGGAGCAATCGCTCCTGGTACTCGTCTATTAGTAGGTCCTTTACCAGATGGTGAATTCAGTCCCGTTAAAGTCGTTAGTTTACATCGTAACAAGGCTCCATGTTGTTTAGTAAGAGCATCTCAGAGTGCTAGTTTAACATTAGCACCACCAACAAATCGAAGTCCTCCTTTACCTCATTTACGACCTGGAATGGTTTTGATATCACTATGGGACCAGCCATATGCGACACTTTTCTTCCAAGTATGTTGAATTCGTCGATATCTCATAAAATACATATAGCATTTAAATAAATAAATAACAATATTTTACAAATATTTTTTAGGCGACCGTATTAATAGTGTATCATGCAACTGCAATATTTTCTGGTTTTCAAACAACTGTACACGTAGGAAATGTAAGACAAACGTGTATCATTGAGGGAATAATGGATGCAAAAGACAGAGGTTTACAAACAAACGATACAGCGTCTGTTCTGTTTAGGTTTGTTAATCATCCGGAATATTTACACGTCGGCATGCGACTACTATTGCGAGAGGGTCGTACTAAAGGAATCGGTAAAATAACACAAATATTTCCATTAATTGGTCAACAGAACAGTATGCAATAACTTACACCAAATTTTGCGTGTTAAAAGTATTAAAATGTTCAAAAAGTTTATAAAAAAATCTAGTTATTTAAACGTTAGATACATTTACGTCATGCGCCTCGAGTAAATATTTAAAAATCGACAGTAGTATTCGTTATGAGGTACAGAATGGTTCTTTTCATTCTCAAAGTAAATTTTTTTTTTTTTGATGTAATGTGTGTATGTATATAACTAAGTATTTAATTGTATTTTCTGAACTTCTAAAATAGAAGAATCCCTTTTTTTACGTAGAACAGGCGATGATCTTTATAACTTTTTCTGTCTTCTTTTCTTTCTGTTAAAAATGTATATTAAATTGTTAGGGATGATAGATGTTGGCAGATAAAAAATACTTTTACTTCGGATACATAGAAGTAAATTTGATTATAAAGAGAAAGAAAGATGTTGTGGTATTGAAATTTCATTAATATTAGTTATACCTTTTGACATCTTTAATTATATCATAGTATTTATGAAAATGCTAATGACTATCCTTATTTCATGTTATGAAATAAAAGATCGTTTCAAATATTTAACGTCGTCCTTTTGTGTGTGACGCTCTAGTTTATAAATTCTTTGTGAGAACAATCATTATAATAATGTAATGTTTCTCTATAAAATTTTATTATACTTATGAATCTATTTATTCTGCTAATATTAGAATAATAAAAATTAAGAGAATTTATAATTAGTTATTGCAGAATAAATATTTTCACGATCGATTACTTTCGTGAAAAAATAAGTATCGATTGCAGTATAGTTTTTAATTCATATAACTTCCAAGGAAAGATTATATTATATAAAAAAAAATTTTTATGTCAAAGAAAGTTACTGCAGGCAGTTGTATTTGCACATGTGTCTAAATCACGAATGATAAAAATGTTTAATTTATCTGAAGCTACATATCGTATAAAACACATGTTAAAATGTTGTGTTGTAAATTATTATATAGCTGTCGGAGAACAAATTTTTGATTTATTTACGTTAAATCTCATGTGCAACGTTGTATTATAAACTGTAAAATATTTTGAATAAAACAGAGATATTTTAAACAAAATTCCGTTTTTTATAGTAAAGTACTTCTAGGATCGGGTATCCGCTTTTTATATTTGGACGCCTAATCATCTTTTGTTTTCATTATGGATACGTGTTGCGGATCGTTCTCGATAATTCTCATCTTTCCAGAACCGTGGTCTGCAGCATGTACTTAAGTATATACATCCGCGCGGTTTGCGACTAGCTTTAGAATATTCGCGCAGCTATCCCGCGCTGCCCGACTATCGAAAGCTCTCGATGTTTCAGGAGTCGATCTGCGCAACGTGTATCGTGGTCGCTACATACTTTCTGTACTATAGGGAAGATGTACTGATATGTTTTGATACTTTGTACTGGTACTAGATTTTATTTAAAAAAAGAATACTTGTCTTCATCGTTCAAAAAAAAAGTAGGTCAGAGAAAGTTGTCTCTTATATATGAACCCACTTACGAGCTTAAGAGCCAAATCATTTCAGCATTATCGTACTTAATCAATAACTCTTATAATTAAAAAAAAAAAGAACCATTTATTGCGATTAGATAAAATAATTCAATAATTTAATACTACACTATCAAAACGCAATTTAACGCAACATCAAATTGCATTTGAAAATAAAATACAATAACATTAAATCGTGAGAAAATACTGTTCCATTAGGAAATACAAATTTATCGTATATAAAGTTACAGTAAGTCGCTTGTTTTCATCATAACGTACACAGCTCTAACCAAAAGGAAGCTAAATAAATAAGTCAAGCGTGAATAATTATATCGAGTTCTCGCCACATGCAAGGCCTTCAACCAAGCTCATTTTAATCGGGCTTTGTACGAAACGGTATTGCTCATTCAAAATAACAATCACCCGTACGACCAGCAATATTCATGAAATGAAATGTGAATACGGTCGAGGATCATATCGAGAGTAAGTTGTGATAAATGGTATCGATTCAAAAAGAAAGCTAATAAATGTTCAATGTGATCACTTTCTTTAGTACTTTTGTTTTTCTTTAGTACTACTTTCTTTCGTCACGTTCTAAGAAATATTCGTGTTTCAGATTATGTGGCAGGGTAATTCGGAGTTGGAACATTTATCGTGCCCCAGAAGAGCACGAGCCTCGTTGATTCGTGCCTGATGAAAAAGATAAAGGGTCGGTTCGCTAGAAGCCTCTTCTGGCTTCCGTCACGTTCTATCGTAACACTAGTCACGGCTGCGGCTTCGGTACCTTTTTCCGTGATGTCGATCTCCACCTTTTGAAGAACGTCGGTAGCGACGATGTGCGGGTTGATCAGATTAGCGCTATTTCTCAAGTCGTCCAACCCGTACGACGGGAAATTCCGTTCTTTTACGAACTCCAAGAAGTTCTGATCGATCGGCCTGCTCTGCCTCCTTCTTCTTCCAGCATTTTCTTTCTTCTGGAAACGATACTTATTTTCTTCGAGATTTACAACCTTCGCATTATCATCACTGCCTTCTGGTTTCTCCCCTACTATATACGAATTTCTATCTTCCTTGCTCTTGACGTCACGAGTTTTACGGTTCTTTTTCAGTGAAAACCCAGTCGCCCACTGTTTAACGGTATAACCGCGAAGTTTATCCTCATACGCGAAGAAATTCCTTTTTACCATATGATTCACTTTACCGTCATTTGAATCCATGCGATTGAAGATCAGTACGTCTTTGTTTGCATCTCGAGTTTGGGATTCCATATTAGTCTTTCCTGGACGAATATAAGGTGTAGTCATAGTTGTATGTGGCGTGGACGTTGAGGCTGTGGTATTTTCAATGTTTCTATTGTTTATTTGAGACAGGAGACTCAAATCTGCCGTTGCTGGGTCGAACAGTGAACGCAGGCCCAGCGATTCGAGCGTGGTCTTCAAACTTAGGCTACTGGACAGCTTCATTCGCGGAAGCCCAATGATACATGTTTGGTTTTTCGTGTTCTTAACCAAATTTTCGATGATATCGACTGTTAGTTTGTTTGTGAATTCTCGCAGGGCCTTTGCGCCCTCGGCTGTAGGAAGTAGGATGTACATCGACATCTGAAAAAAAGTTGCAAAATAATTTAATACGATATAGCCTTATTTTCAACGGAAACAAAATATATCTGCGACTAAGCTTCTACTCAATATTAAATTTACAAGTACTCACTTCGTGACCCTTGTATGGAAGACCAAGAATTTTCACTCCTAATTGTTTGTCTTCGTAAAAGGGAAATATGCCTCCATTGTACATCATATCGACTTCAATCGACTCGTTTGGTTCGATGAAGAATGGTCTCCTAATTAAACAAACCGAAACAAAGAGTTGATGAAAATTCAAAATTTCATTTTACACGAATATCTCTGTGAAGAGATAAAATACCTTTTCGTAGCTCCGTCGAAGAAGTATTGATTCCATTCTCCATTAAAGTAAAGAGCCGACAGAAGGATCATCATGGTATCGGGACTAGGTGGTTCGTTCAGGATACTTGTTATTTTACCCATTGTCTTTTCCTTTACCCACGCGTTTATCATCGCCTCAGTCGCCTTTCCATTTCCAGCAAAGTCCACGTTGATTACTTCGGTCTGATAAACTTCGTTACTCAGTGCTTTAAATCGTGTTAATACCGGAAACCCTTCCTATATCGAGATCATTAAGATCATAATTATACGTTGATTTTTAAACCAGATTTCACTCGTGAGAAGAAATTTTACCTGCACGTATGTCGCTGTAGCGAAATCTACTCGTGGTCCCAAAGACCCAATAAGTTTCTTATCCAACTGATTCAACATTATACCAAACATCTGATGTACGATCTCAGAGTTTCGCGAGATATCAACGCCAGCTTCGAGTCCAAGAACTTTGGTGGCCTCCTCGAAGGTTTTGCCAGCAGAACCTGCGAGAATGATTGCCAATGCCACGGTAAGGCTGATCGGTGAGAAAATTACGTTGTCTCGTTGCTCGATCATGGATACGCTTCGAGTTCTATAGATCTGTCGTTCTACATCCAGGGAAAACTTCCATACTCCGTGAACGATGATATTGTTCACCTGAAATCGCATCGAATACACAATTATTTTACAGTTCCTCTACAGGCTAGACGGAAAATTTCCACGAGCATCTTAACAAATATATTCTACAAGAACCTTGACTCGTTCGGAAAATAAATATTCTTCATTCAAACGAACGTAAACTAATTACTATCACGGACGGCAAAGAGTCATACGGTTAGAACGGAATCGTGACTCTGGTTACAAGTAAACTTCCGCGACCCCCGGTTGTGCAACACGTAAAACGCTATAAGGTCGTTCGATTTTATTAAAATTCAACCTGCGCATTTCCATAAATCCGCGAGACCTTTATTCAACGTTGCATCACGTGCAATGTAAGACGAAAAAAGAAGAAGTGCCTCGGCGTCATCAGGGTGTCATTAACGCAACACCGCGCATCCTTAAAGTTAGTTAACCAACCGGCGACTCTTCATCCTTCGTCGAGAGTTTCTCAATTATATTTCACAATGTTAATCGTTCCTAGTTCTATTCATGACTCATACAGTTAATCATTTAAGTTGTTATCGCTGGAAGCTAGAGTCAAGGGGGTAGCAGAACCTTTCACTAGGATGTTCTTAACGTTTTCCTGCTCACATGTTCGCCCCAGTTTTGCAACGCGTCTTCAGGGACATGCGAATCCATCTGAACCGGACGTTGTCTCGAAACCGGAGCAAGCAGCTTTGGTCCAGCCGGTGCTGTTCGCGCTGCGGCAAATAAAAGTGGTCTAGCCGTAGTTGTTCTCGCCGCGTTGAAATCTTGCAACGGGTTCCCGGGAACACGCGGAACCTCGTCGAACACTATCGGCCCAGACGATGCTCCTTGCGCCAAATCAAATACCACCGGTCCAGTCGATCCTCCTTGCGCTGGGCCAAATTCTTGGAACGCTTTCCCAGGAAGGCGCGGATTCGTCTGAAACCGGTATTGTTCCTGACCAGCGCGGAATACTATCGATCTAGCCGGTGTCGTTTGCGTTTGTCGATTGCTAATCTTCCTATTCACGAAAGCCTGACGAATCTGAGTCGGATAGTAGAAGGTAGGAACGCCAGTGGTGGTCTTGAAGAAATCGTCGTCCGGATACTTCAGCTGGCCGAAGCAACTAGCTACGAGGCCCAGGAGGAACAGTGCAGTCACCATTTCTGAAAATAACATAACGCTGATAATTTCGAAGGTTTTCGCGATAACTGTGTTTTACGATAATTATTTGACTAACAAAGATTAGAACATTGTTAGAAATAGATACCGGGGGATCATAGTATCCGATTGTCGTTTGAAATGTGAATATTATTACTGCAATGTTTATTATTCGATTTTACGATATATTATAAAGTGTATCTAGTACGTATCGAATAATCAATGTCAGAATTTTTCGAGACTGTCGAGCATATATAGTGGATATATATTTTATAGTGGGAATTAATTGTCTCGGTTGTTATTGTTATAAGAAGCTCGTTACATTCCGTTTAAAATGATAAAAACTGTGACGAAGTTGTTATTTATTATTCGTGACTTAAGCTTCGTGTCCCTTTCTGAGCTTACACAGCTATCGAAATATTTTCATATCTCGGAAAAGTACAGTGATTCCCGGAAGAATTGTTCATCTCGGCAAGTATAGTAATTCCCCCGAAATAACCATTTGCCTCGAGGAATAAACATCAATGACATTTTAATTCATCATTTCAATCCTTTGAGAAGTATCTCATTCCGCCGACTAGTGACTCCGACGCATTTTTTACCTCTTGAAAAGATTTCGAAACCGTTCCAGAATTTTGCTAGATAGTCAATCGTGTATTCATTATTCGTTTATTAAATTACGAAAAAAATTCTACTTATTTAATTACGAAATGATTACGTATCCCACCTTTGCTTTTTCTTTCTTTCCTTTCCGCGAACTTTGAGGAACGTCGAACACCTCGATTAAATTAATTAATCGAAGGTGGTTTGATAAACGCAACGAGGTCGTTGAAGAAAGATTAGCTATTTCCTTCCTGGTGTCGGTATATTTTTATTTCTTACCGCAAAGGATTGACGGAGGATTCGATTATGATAAGCAGCTAAAACAACGTCTATGTCACATTGCGTGACAAGGATCATTAGTATTTGAAAAATTTCACTTCGATAACCAGTAGAAAGGTTTGTTTATTCTATTAGCCTGTGATATTCAAATTTTTCGAATAATATCGTGATAAAGTAAAAGAGAGAATGCTCGTTTCATTAATTCTAGACTTTCGCTTATCTACTTCTCTCCTTGCTTTATTTTTTATTTCTGATTTTATCATCCTGTCCTTTCATTAATTTGAGACTTTTATGTTTTCACTCCTCTCTTTGTTTGATTATTAAATTATTTCAAATTTCTCGAATAACCTTGCGGTAGAAAATAGACGGAAAGAAAGTCGGATTAATTGTTTCCTATTTATATCTACTCCAGTTCCATTCGTCATCGAATTATTTCGAACGATTCGATCACCCACTCGAGGAAACGAAAAAGACAACACTCGTACGATTGAACAAGAAGAAACAGAAAACACAAACACTCGAAAGCTAGCTTCTGGGTGATTAATATTAATTTTTCCATGCATCTTCGGAAAATTCGTTTGGCGCCAAAGCGTCAACGCGTTTCGTTCCTTTTTCTCTCTGCGAAAGAAACTACAATGTGTGTAGTCAGCGCAAACAATGTTCGCGTAATCAGACAACGTCATTTGCATATTATGTGTAATCCAGTGCCGGATTAACCAATGAGCAAAAAGAACACGTGTTTAGAGTATCGAGGAATGAAGACACCATAGAAATTCTTCGATTTTTTAAATCTTTCACGTATGCACATAGCAATAAATTAAATTCTCGTTAAATTCTCGTGTGCGTGGATGTGCAAAACGAAGAAGAAAAAGAAAAGACGAAAGGAAATATCGCACTGAAGTGTTTTGGGGCCTCCAGAATTATAATTGCGGCCCTGGGCTTATCTTTTTGCTCGGTATTATTTTGAATTAATCATGTTCCTGAAACGATATATCCCTGATGGTTTGCATATACCATTACCGGTCCACTACGGACACATGGCGGTATAAATTTCTCATTTACATACGTTATCGTGACTTTCTATAATCGTCCAACAATGGGCCCGCATGATTATCAGAACCAAATCGTGTTTCGTTCGCTTCCACGCAAATTAAGAAGCAAAGTTCCAATTTGTTTTTCGCCTTATTTCATATCGGAAACTGAGTATTTTTCAATCGTGACGTTATTTCCTTCCTATGATTGTCGAAATCAACGCTTGCTGATTACAGGAATCGTAAAAGCAGAAACGAGTCTTCGATGAAAGATTTCGTTAAACGATCTCAAGTCTTACTAAAGTTTCGAATAAAAACTTTTCAAAGGAACACGCTCTTGTAATTGGTATTATATAAAATTATAAGTATACTGCAAAAATATATTTTTCTTAAAACAAAAAGACATTATAAAACGTAGCTTGTTCAAAGAGTGTTATAATGAGATTATTCTCCGTAATTTGTAACTTACTCTATCGAGTTCGTAATTTAATAAACGTACTGAGAGAAATCGGCGTAGATCGTTCGTGTCAATCTTCAAGACATGATAATAGTAATTGCGATGTAACGATGCCAATAACTATTATCGTTATTAAATGTCCGTGAAATCAGCGACGTTAATTTCGGTCTGTTCCTTCTATATCGCACGCCAGTGTCGAGCGGTATATGAAGATCTCACACAATCGGAAGGCGTTTTGCACGCGTCATTGACAATCGGAGGCGACAAACTGGTGGAAGTGTGCGAGAACACATTGTCAGTGGGAAAACCCACGTCGAATGTCATCTGAAGTCGGCTGCAGGATGAATGAGAATGCGTGATACAGAGGCGCCACGAGTCCACAGCCGCTCGAGACGCACGGAACAGTTAAAAGACTGCCAAGAAATGTATCGTAGAAAAAAGTATTAACGACTTGGCAGACGTTTATGGATAGAGGAAGACCGTAGAATTACGAGGAAATGCCGTTTCGGAAGATGAGTACTGCTTACTCGTAAAACCTGTTGTTCCGAACACGATTGATGATCGTGTATGGAAATAAGATGTTTCAGGTGAAAACCAATAACCTGTATGCACCGAAATATACCATATACACTATGCGATATGTATATACTATATTTAAGAAAGTAATATAGTAGAGGTACGCTATAAACATGATATGTATAGATATTATTAGTAACGATTAAAATAGTATTTAGATATATACGAAAATTAAAATTAATTTTGTCGAACGTAATACTTTGAATAATTGAAATGAAAAACAAAAACTTTTAAAGCAGCTATTTAAGGAAATAATGTAACCATAGGTTTGGGTTAGAATAGAACGTAAATAATTTAAGACAGAAAATTCGTGAAATAAAATGACGAGTGTCTGGAATAATACGAAAATAAATATTCTATTCTACGTTTTTATCTTCGACCGAATTATTACAATTCGAATGTTTTATCAATGCGAATGTTGTAATAGTAAATTAAAAATTTCAGATTTCACATTTGAAGATGATCGAAGAATAAGAAAAGTACCGAGGGACTATCAGGCTTCGAAATCTTCATCTCTGAAGCATCTTGACCTTCGATACCATTTATCGACATTCCTGGAAACAGGTGTCTATCTCAAAATTGCATCGATGACTGTACACGATCGACGTACCTTGGAAGCTCGATTTTCCAATCACGACGATACGTGCGATCTCTTTCTCTCTATCTGTATTTCTCGAGTTCTTTATTTCATTACCACATACAGTCGCGATGAGTATCTCGGTTTGCAATAAAATTTCCAGCTAGACAGCTTTAGGAATTTCACAAAGATCGTGAACTCGATGACCGTCTATAATTACTCATCCTTGTTGCTCGTCTTGGAAAGATTCAACGCTAGACAGTGATAGTTCAGACAGTGAATTTTCTCCTTGATTATAGGATAGACAAAGCAGCATAGGATAAAGAACGAGCCATCGAAACATCGTAATTTATCTATTCTGCTCCACGTGTATGATGACCCTAATACTAACTGTCTACAAAAGGATGCCGTCCGATCGAGGATTTTGAATTTTAAATATAGTCGATACTACAGGAAAGTAACAGCTTCGAACGACGTTCAAGAAGGACACCTTTCTAAATATTACACGCTACAAAATTAATGCAGTCATTGGCTAATCAAACTAATTGACCCTGCTTTCTGAAAACTACTTAACTTTACTGCTCGAGCACGTGATCACTTAATCCATGTCTGCATTATTAATTTCTCAGAAAACAAATAATTAACCTCAATGAAATTGATCTCGCTGGTTTTCAAGTGGCTCGATTAAGTAAGATAACGATTAATTAGGAAATTTTTCTTTTCCTTTCTTACATATCTTCTTTAAATTTCGTTATTTAATGTGTTGAAATAATATATTATTTCTGTATCTTACCCTCTTACAGAATACACGCATATATGTATATGTGTGTATAGAATGAGTGTTGTTGTAAACGAATATTTCTTAGCACACTTTAATTATACCTTATTCTAATCTTAACGCACAATGACTGCACTATATAGTTTCGAGGAAAGTAAAAAATAATTACTTTTTACTGTCTTTCATAGATGAGTCATTTAGAAATCAATGAATCGACACCAATTGCTAAAAATATCTCAACTACAGTACAAGCACACATAATTAGCATTTCGTTTTCCAAACAAATGATTCGCTACCATGCAGGTGATCAGTTTGACTTCCGTATGTCTTATTTTTAATGCTGAACTAATTAACATACCAAACATTAATATATTGCTTCAATGTGTACAGATATTTCAAACAAAAGAATATGTTACTACTCTTCCTACTGTAATAAGAAATTAACACGACGAAGAAGGAATAATCATTACTGAATATCGATATTAGGATAATTGACATAAAATGAGCACACAGCGGAATTGCCTCGAATCATATTATGATTACGAGTAGCATGCCCTTGAATTGGCTTCTGTTTCGAATGAAATTGGCGCGAGTCGAGCAAGTCCTCGCGTGTTCAGTTACAGAAAACAGTGAACGAATGTCTGCTCCCTACGAAACTGGCTCAGTAAATATCAAGATTCTGCAAATCCTAGGAATTTACATCCACCCGCTAGAATTCACGTGAACCGACAATAAACGAAACGATATAGTACTATTCCTATTATTCTTCTGCTTACCAGTATCATTACTACTGCATTTTGCTCGGTGTTATATCGATATAATAATCCACAAATTATTACAGATCCGATTCGGCATAACTTTCCATTGGATACAAAGAATTAATCCTTGAAAACAAGAAAACCTCTTGTCATATAAATCTCGAGATTTCAAAACAGTTACAAAAATAACAAACGAAAGATTCTTCAGTCATATTCAGTCGTTCGATATTACTTGTCGGTAAGTTCGTCAAAACGATTATGATAGGTAAACCATTGTGTCTCTCAAACATCATTCCATTCTCTTAGCTCATCCTCTCTAGCTCCGCATTCCAGTCACGAAAACCCCGACCTCCCTTAAATACCTAACAACCATACGACATAAGTACTTGGCATTATCATTCTCTTACATACCTTTTGAGATGTCACCTTCTACGTCTTTCAAATGCCGCGTCTCTCTCCTACCAGCGGTGCAAACTCGAATACCTACGGTCCACCGATAACGTCGAATCGAGGAAGATCGACCTAGTTCACAAGATCGCCGTGACGCGTGACAGTCGATTAAATAAAATGTCACGTAGAGTTGACAAAAAGCAAGGAAGACTCGCTGCGTGTGTTTTTGCCGGTGGATAGAATCGCGGTGCTCAACGTGCGAATCGATCAACAGCTACGACCCGACTGACTCGCTTCGGCCTCTGTTGGGTTCCGTTGTATTTACAGGGTTCCACTCTGCCGCTTCCCCGTGTAACGTTCGTCCAGGTCGTGGACGGAAACGAGAAGCATGCAAGTCTCTTTCTAGGGACGCCTCTGTAGTCCAGATATCGTCAATCAGATTGGCTTATAGCAAACAACTTGTGCTAATATTGACACACGGATTTCCCAGCTAAACCGTTTTACAATTCAGGACTCATACTCCGTTTTCATAGCTTCTGAGAAACAGATAAGAGATTTCGTCTCCCGTGATTTCCTTCCTTTAACATAAACAAACAATTGAAACGCGATAGGTCCACACTCGGATGCTGTAGCACAGTAAATGAATATGTGTATAGATGCATGTCAGAATAAAGAATATACACGGTACGTCAAGGAGTACAATACTTACATGTCATTCGTGGATAATGATAAATCTGAATTAATCGCTGTATTTTACTATTAACCATTTTATTGTAGTTGAACACGAAATTTTTCGAGACTTCACCAATTGTAAGATAAGACGAAGTTCACTGGAAAAATACACTTTGTTTAGTGGAAAAATGATAAAATGTGTGTCGATACAATGAAGCGAAATAATATCATAAATAATGAGTCAGAAGTCACGATTAATTTGAAATAATTCATTTATTTCGAATATATCCTTATATGGAATAATTGATGGCTTTTTAGGAATGTGAATAAATATACTCAGGAATAATGAGTTTGAGGTAATTGTCCTTCGAGATTCCTATAGTTTGTGTCAATGTTTCTATGTTATGGTTCCTACAATATAAATCGAATGATTTTGTTAAAACTTTTTTCATTGCTTACAGATAATTAGGTACAGAGCGAATTATAGAATAAATATAGAGCTGTTCTAAGGAATAGATAGGATTTGTTTTGATAGTGGTAAAAGTACAAGATGATCGCATAGGTTTTCCCAAGGGTGTGCCATACAGGAACCATAACTTGCATCTTCACGAGAAATTAAATATTAAAGTGCAGATTCATGCTACAACATAGTTTATACATATCAGTTCTCTAAATAAGATATCATCAAATTCAACAGTGATACGCCTAAGTGTACTTAAATATGAATGAACAGCTTTCTTGGAGAATTTGTTTCTAGGATTTCAATTGATATCTCTAGCCACTAGTGACGCATTAAAAAAGGAAATAATTTGTTGAATATCATTTAATGACGTTTTCCATTCGGAAGAAAATTTATCTAACAATAACGCTTCAGTTTCTTTCGTTCATAAAATAGTGTAAGTATCAAATTTATTAAACGTAACAATGTTATAAATTATATAGATATACGGTAACATTATTAATACATTATTTCCTTTTTATCGCATAGAAGATACGTGCTTTCAAATATATTTTTGGATAATAATTATATTTTGCACATAATTTCGTATTGTAACAGCCTCTTTTAATGTAACGCAAAATATAACAATAACATTAATTTATAGTTATATGAAATTTAATTTTTAAATTAATTTTATTTCCCAAATATACGAATATATAAATTTTAATCATTTTTCAATAGATTCAATCAAACGGTATTTTTTTTTTTTTTTGTATATATTAAATACAATTCTTATTTGGAAATTAAAGAAACTTATATGTATGTATCTTTCTTTCTTTTTGCCAAATAGGGGCCATATGAGTTAATAAAAACAGAGAGAGGCTTACAAAATTCTATAGATGGAATAAATACTCCTACTTTACCAATTTTTTTCCAAATTATCATTCATTGCCAAAATTCGTCATAGTTTGTGATAAATGTCCAGAATTAAGCATCAATAGCCAGGTAATAAATTACGTAGTATTGGGAAATTTGAACACTCGATGATCATACGGGTCAGAGGAATCATAAGTCGCGTATCTTTATTGACGCATACCTATTCCATTATGCAGCATTATGTGGTTTTATCCATGTGCCTTCAATTGAGCCACAACAATCGATACAGCCGATAAGAATCGCAAGGCTCGCAAGAAAGATCCTGCTGATAATTATTTGTGCGTCATATAAATAGAAAATCGATTACCAGCGCGATTCCCTCTGTAACTGTGTCAACATCTCTACCGTTATTTATGTAAATGATTTTTTTTCTTATAAATTCTACTTGGATTGGAATTGGCGTTAGGTATTATTTGTACAAAATTTTATTCGCTAATATTGACAAAATTTGTTTGTTCAAACATACAGTTATAATATTTTGCACTGTTTTATTTAATGT
>NIJG01000029.1:3150351-3211383 GCA_002201625.1 Euglossa dilemma
ATTTATTGTCAATGGGATTTGGAAATCAAGGTATGAAATTTCATGATGTGTGGGAGTAATTTCGAAAGTAATGGATGCTAATTAACGAAAATTTTTTAAGTGTTCGATTTAGACGGAATGAAGTAATAGGAAATAATAGGAAATAAACGTAAAGTTTCACGTTTCGATAGACGCTATTGTTTTAAAGAAGCCTTGCGCAAGAGGAAAAAGAAGAGTATGGAAAATAGTGTATTCTTGTATATACATACATAGAACATAATATTTCACCATGAACAATCGACAACATAAACGGAAAAGTGTGTTAATATAACAATAGGCGTTCGACTTATGCAAATACGCGTCTGATAAAGAAGATATAATTTTGTTTCTGTCTGGTTTTAGACAAATGCTTGGGAATACCGAGTTTTGTTATTGCAACGCTTACGCACCGAGTGATTAATCATCATTATAATCGATGAAAACGTTTCATTATTAAAAGAAATTTTATTCTTAATTGTATATATTTTGGCGGAATATACATATAATGAAACAGTTATTTTACTTTTATTCAAGATTGCATTATACAAATTCAATAATTTTAAGCCACTGACATGTGGCTTAAACGTGACTTGAAATCACAATGATTTTAAGCCTAAGTCAACATTTAGGTCATTAGGAAATTATAGCCTTTATGTTATCTCGAAGTGTGTAGTACGTTTCGAAGAATTTTCAAATGAAATATTTGTTTCGTTTGAAAAATTCTTATGAAAAATTAGAAATATAGAAATGAACGATATGCATAAAAATAGAGAATTTAAATGCAAGGAAAGATCATATCGCATTTAATGCTTGTAACATTTACTCGCTCGTGATTATCTGATCAAACTGATGAATGAAAAACGATTATGCGTATAAAATATTGGATGCATAATTCCTGTAACGTATTAAATCACATTAAAGACTAAGTTTGTAATTTAATATGAATTGAGTATTTTTACTTTGTACGCGAATTAAAAAATATTCTTACGCGTGAACAATTATAAATTTGCCTTTGTACAGATAATATTGTAGGTAGTATCTCGAGATAATATAAAACTGATGAAATTTTCTACTTTTATGTTTATTACATTAAAGTATATTTGTATAGGTTCTTCAACTTATATATTTTTACAGCAACAAATAAAAATCTTAATAGCGATCAAAAAGGTATGCTACATAAACAAAAAATATATTACAAAATTAAATGTATAATTTTCAAGGTTAAATAGAAAAAACACGACTGACAGCTTCCTCCATACTAATCCGTATTCATGCAACGAGGAGTTTATAACCTGCACCGATACTATCCCCACCACTCGTGCTATTCGCAGTGGTGCGATGCTATATATGTAGGTATGGGTGATGCAAGTAGTAACCAGTTTTACAGTTTTATACATATAAGAGAGAAAGAAATTCAGCAAATTCATTTCACGTTTCATATTCCAGTGAAAGATTTTTAAATATTTGACTTACAGTCTCAATAAAATAATTATTTTAATAATAAATTGTATTTGTTTTAAATAACCAATGAAGAATAAGTTTAACAAACATTAACATATTTTGACTATGTTTAATTGAAAAACTTCCTTGAGAAGAATTGTAAATTATAAAAAGGCTGTAATTATTGATATATTATAGATACAAAAATATTTTGATTTATGTATCTCTAAAACTAATTACATTATCAAGCTAAATGTTCATTTAGCTTAATGAAATGTTTCAAATAAAACGTAATGCCAATAATTCTTTTACAAAAAAAGATATGTATTATAGTAATATTTTTAATATTTAACAATTATTACAGTTATTGAATAAAAGAACTGATTTTTTATATCGAAGAAACTTTTAACTAGCTACTATAAAACTTAGATACAATGAAAATATATTTAATCGTTTCATAATTTCTTATATTTACTTTTGTCGTGTCCTACCCATAGAGATCTGCCTTTGTGTTCGATAAATATAACACACCTAAATTCATTGATTTATCCTGTCGTGCTATGATTGGACAACGTGGCAGCGTCACAATTCTACACAGGAACGAACCAATGAGCTGTCTCCCTTTATATGTGTACGTGTAACCTGTATAGTCAGAAACGGAAGCATTGCCCAGTCGCTCGTTTCCGTCTTCCCAGTGCCTGTCAGCCATTACTGCTCTGCTTGCCGGGTCTTGCAGGGTAAGTCCGTACAAGTCTTCTTATCCTTTTTCCACGACTTTTCTATCATTTAGTATAAAATTACTTCGAAATAAATATATTCGATTGTAAATTCATCCTATTAGAGTTTTAGAACAATTATTTTTGATCACAGGTGTAACTGGTACAACTGACATAGTTTCTGAAAAATCGAAGATCGTTCCTACGGAACTGGTAGTGTGTCAGCATATTCTTCCGAACTTTTGCCGAGATGTATAACAATAGTTATTCCAATCATGCCAGGTAGGTTGTCTTAAATTTACCTTTTAAAGATTCAATATGGCAATACCATACGTTGTGAAATGCTGAAACTGGAGAAACTTTTTTTTTTTTTTACAATATCGTGTTCTCCACCATTTTGTTCATGGACATTCTAGACTGTTACTTTTGGCGACTTATTTAATTATGCGTTAAATTAATAATTCTACATTTTAATAAAACTCGTTATGTCAAGTTGCGGTAAACTGATATATATGTATATGCATAAAAAATGGATTTTTTTAAAATAAAACTGAATGCGTCATAAAAAAATAAAATGGCCGTACCATTATCTAATGGAAACCTACTGACAATCATAAAATTAAAGCATAAAAATTATTTTTGTAAAAACGTCAATTAATTGATATCCTTATATTAAATTACCATCTTATTGATGTTCTTACATTAGACTATTATTTTATGACACGTCATATTTTATTTTGTTAATATTATATTATTAACAGTAATTTATACATAATATTTTGAATTTGTTAATATTTAATATATTTAAAAAAAATATATTTCATACAAAGTCGAATGTTTTTTTAACATTTCATATCGATACTTTAAATTCAATATTAAACATTAAACATATGGTACAAGAATGTCAATACCATCTTCTGGGAATAATTAGTTACAGACCCAGGGGAAGTAGAGATGCTAGCAGTCGAAATGGAGGGGGAACGTATTGGAATAGTCAGCAGCATACACAAAAAGAGAAGTCAATTAAAAAGCAGGTTCAAAGAAGAACTCCTGGAGATTCATTGAAAAAGCCTACTTGGGATTTAGCCAAGTTACCAGTGATCACAAAAAATTTGTATATTCCACATGTCAATGTTTTAAAACGATCAACTGACGATGTTAACAAATACCATATTGGTAAAGAAATCACAGTAAAAGGAAACAATACTCCTTCTCCAATTCAAGCATTCGAAGAAAGTAACTTCCCAGATTATGTGATGGAAGAGATAAGGAAGCAGGGTTTTGCTGAACCAACCGCAATTCAGGCACAAGGCTGGCCAATCGCACTCAGTGGACGTGACTTGGTTGGTATTGCTCAAACAGGATCTGGAAAAACTCTAGCTGTACGTATTTCAATATAATTCCTTCAAATTTATCGAAAAATAGCAAATGTAATATTCTATTTTATTTTTTAATGCTTTATTTACTATGTACAAAAGAATAATATTTCAGATTTATTAGGTTAGTACGAAATGTAACCTGTTTATTATTTTAAGAATTTAAATTAATGAAAATATTTATAAGAAATAATAATCTGAACTTCTTACTCAGGAATGAGTACAAGAGAAGTGTAATGGTATGAATCATTTATGAAAGTTGCTGGACTTTAATATTGAAATTTTAATTAACTTTTCCGTTTAATATTATACAAACAGTGTTTTTGATATTAAATAATTAATTGATATTAATTATTTTTAAGTTTTTCTATCAGGTATATAATGGCTTTTGGTATAATTTTTTAAATATATCTTCAGAAATATCTTCTTTTATGGTTTCATAGAATTTTACATTTCTAGGAATCAAAGTATGCCTTACCTAAAGAATTTATTACTTTTTAAACGAGAAATTTTTAGTTCGTCAAATATTAAGAGAGTTTTGTTATGGATATTTTTCAGTATATTTTACCTGCAACTGTACACATTAATAGTCAACCACGTTTGAACCGGGGAGACGGTCCTATCGTTCTAATACTCGCACCAACAAGAGAGTTAGCTCAACAAATCCAAACTGTTGCTAGGGACTTTGGTTCCTCCTCGTGCATTCGTAACACTTGCATTTTCGGCGGTTCCCCGAAAGGGCCTCAAGCCCGCGATTTAGAACGTGGTGTCGAGATATGTATCGCCACTCCCGGTAGATTGATCGATTTTCTCGAGAAGGGAACCACGAACTTGCGCAGATGCACGTACCTCGTCTTAGATGAGGCAGATAGAATGTTGGATATGGGATTCGAACCGCAAATTCGAAAAATCATTGAACAAATTAGGCCTGACAGGCAGGTGTTGATGTGGTCTGCAACATGGCCGAAAGAAGTACAAGCTTTAGCTGAAGATTTTCTCTCAGATTACATTCAAATTAACATCGGTTCTTTAACGTTGGCCGCCAATCATAATATTCGTCAGATCGTAGAGATTTGCCAGGAGCACGAAAAAGAATCGAAACTGTCGAACCTTCTTAGAGAAATCGGCAAAGATCGAGGTAGCAAAATGATTATTTTCGTTGAGACGAAGAAGAAAGTAGACGATATCACCAAAGCTATCAAACGGGAGGGTTGGCCAGCTATTTCTATTCACGGTGACAAATCACAACCCGAGAGAGATTACGTGTTATCCGAGTTCAGAAACGGGAAAACGATGATTCTTGTTGCTACTGATGTCGCTGCTCGTGGCTTAGACGTCGAGGACGTGAAGTATGTAATTAATTTCGATTACCCGAACAGTTCCGAGGACTACATTCACAGAATAGGTAGAACTGGACGTTGCCAAAGTGCAGGCACGGCATATGCCTACTTTACCCCCAATAACGCTAGACAAGCGAAAGAACTGATTTCCGTTTTGGAAGAAGCCGGTCAGGCGATAAATCCGCAGTTGACCGATTTAGCAAACTCGATAAAACCCGCGTACGGAAAGGGTCGTCAACGTTGGAGTCACTCGCGTTCTAACAAGGACAGCAGCTCAACTGGAAGTCCGAGAAACAATAGCAGCCCGATTTCGAGTAATTGGCAGAGTCAGCACGTCCAGAACACGCAACACATCAACGCTAACAATCAGGAGAGATCCGTTATACGCCAACAAAATGGATATCAGACCAGTCGCCAGAATAGCTTCCAATCCAATTATCAGCAACAGCAGCATCAACATCAGCACCAGCATCAGCAGCAGCAACAACAACAGCAGCAGCAACAGCACCAGCAACACCAACAGCAGCAGCATCAACAACAGCAACAACACCAACGGCAATCGAGTACCTGTTCCAACAGCTGTCCGCTTAGCAACAGTTATCAAGCTAGCTATCAGAATGCAAATATCCCTAGATACCACGGAAGAACAGCAAGTTTCCAGGGAAATCGTTATCATAACCGTCAGAACGCTTATAACACGAATCAAACAGCCGGTGGACAAAACGTATACTCTATACCGCCTCCGTTCATGATGCCATCTACTGGTGGGCATACCGATTCCGGGATGCAAAGTCTAGTTAACAACAAGTTTTTCCAGACGAATCGTCCACCACCGAATACCGGTGCCTGCGCTTACCAATCGATGGGATACAGTCAGTTCCAAGCTGTGCCGCCGTATAGTTATCCTTATCCGCCCACACCGGTGCAGCAGTGACGCTTTGCAGGGTACAAGTCGGTAAGAGTGCAGGCTAAGTAAGAAATCGATTTTTCCTGTTTATATCTGGCCCACTAAATATTTACGGTTTGTGTAGACGGTTGGGTCTCTTTTGAATATATAAGTAACATAATGTTTCTTCTTTTCTTTGTCATTTATTATTTTTTCTGGAATGGTGCCGATTCTCAATGCATAGCGAAGGAAAATCATTTGAGTTTATTCACGAAAGAATGAAAAAGGAAATAGAGACAGAGCAGTGGATAATTTATTGTTTTATTGGAGAATACGAATATTGAAACCAAACTATGAAACGTTCTAGAGAAAGGAAAAGGAACGAAAAAATTAATTATTATATATCAGTGATCTTCGAGGCACATTCCAGTGGAGTTTTTTCAAGTAGTAGTAGTTATTTAGCAATGATATATTGATATAATCATTACTGGATGTAGAATATGACCAGCAAATGTAGGCTTATAATCGTGGTCATATCCTTAAAAGTAATTAATCTTCTTGAGATAAAAAACTATGTAAACGTCATTTAATGCTTTCCCGAAATGCACGAAACGTATAGAAGGGGGGTGGGTTAACGTTTTCATATTTGATAATTTATTTATATTTTGCATATATATATACGTATGTACAGGCAACGCTCTTCAAAATGTAAGGCCTTTTGCATAAAAATTAAGCCGTACACCCGTTTTTACAAAGCGCACGACGAATATAGAAACATCGTGTCCTCTGTTCTGTAATGAGACCGGGTGTTGTGTCTCTTTGATAATAGGGGGTGAAAGGTAAATCTCATCAAAATTAAAGGACTTTGATGGAGGATAATCCAGCATAATTATATAGCGTACAAAAGTGAGTACTTTGAAACTATCCTGAATCGGTGTCTTTGGAATAATTCAGAGCGATAAACCGGTTAACGGGGAAGAGAAAGGAAAACTTGGGCTTTAGGGGACAACTTAAATTAAGCATGTAGTCACAATGGCTGTGTACCTCGGCGCAAAGTTTGATACCTTATTTTTATAATATATATCGAAAGTAATTTGTTGTTAAACCAACGAATGATTATACGAAGATAAAAAAAGTAAGAGAAACATTGTTGTTTGATGTTTATGCAATTGGCCACTGAGTGGTCTTGTCCTTGCGCGCCCGTGTACAATGTATAGGTGCACGCGCAGGCTGACCGCGAATCGAATAAAATTTAGTTGTACCTGTTTTTTAGTTCGCGCTCATCGAAATTCTTGCTATTTTTTAGGGAACGATTCAGACTATCCGAGAGACATTTTTCTATCGAAACGTTCAAAAATGCGCTGCCGTAAACGTATTAAACGCGTGACGAGAGAGGAGAGTTTTTAAAGTTAATGGCAACGATTCACGTGTTGTATATATCGTTATGGCCATTCCGAAGCGACTCTTGAGGAAATTTCACGTGACGAGGATATGAAAACGAAAACGAATTCATACCATGATGGGATCAGGCACGAAAACCGTTTATCGACAGCGCATAGCGATTTTTTGCGGGCCTCCAGATTACTCTGTACACGTCACTACTCGAATAAACGAATAGCAAAGAAACTAAAAGAGCCAACAGAGAAGAATGCAAGACTCGAATACACTCGAGCAAAGGACTCGTTTGCGAACGACATTATTGTGATAATTATACGTAACGCTTTCGTGAAACGGTCTCACAGTTCGTTACTTAATTACGCACAGTAGAAAATGTTGTGAAGCAGTACGTGTGCACAATACCATTTCCGGTTAATTCACAAACCGCGCGGTCACACGCATACTTCAAGCGGATTTTGCTCGATAAAAGACGTTGAGAAAACTCTGTCGATTCGTTTCTAGGTTTTCACGTGGTAGTCTTTATATTCTTCTTTCGCTGAGCCGATAGATCGAACATTCAAAATGTATGGTGGGGTCGCGAACAGAAGTTAGGCATTCGCGGTATATTGTTGTCTTTGCCCTTTTCAACATTGTGAATGCTTACGCTCCTACTGTGTTGATCTGACTGCAACACGTTTGCGTGTCAGGATGAATAGTGGTATAATAATAGGAAGCGTATGCTACGAGTATTGGACAATTCTGAATACTCATACATTGCGTACGCCCTCTATTAAATCATCCTATTGCTTCGAATTTTCCTCGGATCTATATCATTTCCTCGCGGCTGAGATTAGAAAAAAAAGCTGGCGTTTCTTCGTTACACCGATTATAACATTTCCTCTTCGAGTTATATAGATAGTCTCTACTAAACTAGATTCTCACCTGTTTCAGCAGATTGTCCTAGTGCAACTTGTACATCTTTCGTTTCGTTACACTGCAAGTGATGCATCTTTCATGCATTTATTCATTACTACTGAGGCTTCTAGGTATATACACATAAATAGCGATCATGGGGATTTAGCAGACCAATCGAAATTACCTTCGAACCGTTTTCGAGGATGCCTCAGAATTCTCTGTAACCCTGTGAGCTGTGCTGCATTTCTTTCCTCAACCGAGATGGGATAAGGACGTGTGTAATATGCATATCTTTTCTAAAATCGAATCTCTAATCTATGGTCGAATCATTTTTTACCAGTTTCTACGTTGTATTTTGGCTCGAAGTACAAAACACGGACAGGGCGAATATTACTTGGACGATAGGGCAGCAGAGGGTTAGATAATATTTTATATTTCATTTGACAGCACGCATAAAACAGACTTTGTACTTTTAAGTTTTCCGAGCAGAGAAAATGTTTTAGCGAAGTGCAGCTTGCATTTTGAAAATTGATAGTGGGTGTACGCGTAGCTCTGTGATATGTAAGATGTAGCATATTTATAGATCTACCTATCGTGCATCATGATTAAAATAAGGAACGTATCTTATCAGTTTTATACGTGGTATACAAATCATGTGATCCCAAATGACGTGTACTGCGAGAGCTCGCTGTCTACTTTAAGGAAAGAGGAACGAAAGTTGTTGAAAAAGCGAAAGATCAGTATTCCTTTTATTTCTTTTTTGCGTTTGCCGTGCGAATTCGTGTATTGTCAGGGTAAAGAACAGCAACTAGAAATTGCAGGATGAGAACGTGTATTATTTCTATTCACGAGTTTATAAGTGTTTCGTTTCACTAATATAGTCTGACAAAAATCCATCTTCAAAACGGGTATGAAAACGTGTAGACATACGTAGCGTTCTTCGTTTGTCTCTTTCTGTTCTTCTTTTTTTTCCCCCCCCCTTTTTTTCTTTTCTTTTCTCTTCTTTTCTTTTTTTCTTCTTTTCCCATATATCGTCAAGCTACTATTTTTCTTCTTTTGTATGTTTGTCTGCTGTTTGTTAACGTATATAAGCCTTCTAATACTTGCGCGTTCGTCGCTAACAAAGAGGAGTCCGCGAAGCTTCAATGCCGCTCAGCTACGAGCGTTTTCCTTTCTTCTTTTTTACGTCCTTTTTTTTCTTTATTCGCGTCAACGAACAATTATAAATCCTACGTTCATTTATAATCGTACTAAGCGAAATATCGTGGGGACTGTAAGAAACATGGACGCGTACCTTTCGCGCAGTAGGACACGCGGTTGTTGCTCGCTTCTACCGAGCAAAGTCGCATCTTTCGATCACTTTCTCCTGATTAGCCGACGATATTCGATACTTTTCTTTTTTTTTCTTTTTTTTTTTGTATTCCGTTTCGTCGTGTTGTTAGAAATCGTCCATTCAATCGTACATTTTTAACGTAACTTCTAACGAGATCAGTCATCTTTAGTTGATACGAAAGATATCCCAGAGAGAGATGGAGAGATGGAGGAAAATCTTGCTCTTATTGTTACAAATGAAAGAGAGATAGAGAGAGAGAGAGAGAGAGAAGAGAAACTTGTAGCATGTTCAACAAGAAACTCTGTAATATCGATACGAACTCGAATGTCTTGGTCGATATATTTCTAGTAAACCGTATATATTTTTTTATCAGTTTCCAACAGCGATGGTAAACGTTGAACGAACGAGAGAGGGTCGAGTGGGGGGAGGGTAGTTTTCAAGATTTCTGTGACACGCCTTCCGTCTGTTAATTAAAAAAAAAGGGTTCGAAAGAGAAAGAAAAAGAAGATGTATACACACATATATATATTCTCGTGGAATCTTCACGCTTGCATTAAGCACTTGTTCAGGTCACGCTGGTTGATCAGATCGAACTTGCAATCTTGTATTTATTCGCGTATTAATCTGTTGTTTTTTTTTTTCCTCGACAAAAAGAAAAAAAGAAGGGTCAAGGAAACGATAATTGGCACAGTCCTCCGCGCTGTAAGGGTCGACGAATATGGCGTCGAGTTAACGTGCTAAAGAATCGTTGATGACACTAACATAGCCTCGGGAACACGAGTACCTTTTTAATGATTAATGCTGAACGCTGTGATATCGCGTACATAAACATTTTTATTATTATAAACATAAATGTGCATATTGTAATGTTAATGAAAAAAGAAAAAAAAAAAGAAGAGTACTATTCTCCTTTATATGTGAAGACTGAATCTCGCCAACTTATACACAGGTTTAGCAGCCGCAGATACGTTCGTATACTGTGTAGACTACAGATAGACTATTTGTACATTATTAATTGTAACAATATGTTTTACGTGGGTAGTGCCGTATGGGGACGGTACTATTATGTTATAGTTCGATAACGGGTGCGTGTTCGTATTGTGCATTTTATTGAGAATTAATATCTTTGGTGTGTCGTGACGAGAAATTCGCCAAACTTTTCGCGTTTACTTTCCATAGGGGTTGGAATAGTTGCACGAATCTGGTTTCCTTTTTTTTTTTGTCTTTTCTTTTTTTTTTCCTTCCGTNAAAAAATCATTTACTTGGTTTTCAACGATTGCTTGCCACGTTTCTTGTTTTCGATTTATCAATTAGATCGTTCGTGAAAAAAGGGACATTACAACAACAACAGTACAATCCGTTTCATGATAGTTCCTATATTGCATTCTTCTTTGTAACGTGAATGAATTGCAGCTTAAATTTCGCTAACATGAGTCAAAGAATTTTCACACTTTTTCTCCGTACCGTTCTGTTTGCTTGAAAAGAAACTTGCGAATATTTTATTGGTGTAGTCACATGTGTGCATTGCCAAGTCTGTAATTATTATTTTCTGCGTCTGTTACAATTGTTACCGTAACTTTTACACACATACACACACACACACACACACTACCTTTCATGAATTTTCTGAAGGAAATGTACTAAAGATTGTTAATCGTTCTTCAATGACGGTTGGGGAGTTGTGGATTAATCTCATGCGTGTAAGGTACATATTTCTTTCGCTAGGCAAATTTCAGGATTGTTCGATCTTGGAATGGAAAAGCGAATAATAACGACATTAAGATTAATTTTAGGGAAACTAAATTTACGTTAATATCCTTTTGTTTATCTGTAATGTTATCTTTTTTTCCCCTTTTCCTTCTTTTCTATAATGTTGAAAATATGCGTGAAAGTAATTAATTTATAATCTTTTACTAAAAGTAACGTCGCTCGCGTATAGACGGTTATGTTTTTTTCGTTCTCTTCCTTTTGTAATGATAATAAATTTAGTTTTTTCCTAATGTCGAATGTAGACTTGTTAGTGTATGCATGAATGCCGAACACTGCACACTGTATAACAACAAAATTTACTGTGCAAGCTTTTTACGAAACTGTGTAAAATCAAATGCAGTTTACGATTCCGATGTTTATCATTTTTAATAATGCGTCTTTTAATGATGGTACATATTTCAGCCTGGGCTATTTAAAAAGGGAAACAGTACCTTCGATCGATCTTAATGTGTGCTGAGACCTTCGAATCAACAAATCTTATACATCTCGTTTAAACTTCGATGATTCCATTACATAAAAAAAAGAAACAAACAAAAAAAAAAAAAAAACGTGTACTGAGATGTCTATCGATCAGTAAGCGAGTGCACAGAATAACGATAAATTTCTGTAAAGGTGTACAATGTACGAATTGATTTCATAATTTGTATATCATGTTCAAAAGTTCCGTGAAAATTATAGGATTTGTTAGATCTGCGTACATTTGTTTTCGTAATTATTATGTTATTATTTTATATCTGTATACAGCTTTTGTAATTACTTGCTAACAACAAGTAATTCTAAAAGAAATTACCTTTGTTTATTAATGTGCATTTAACCCTTTTGTGGAAGATTAAAAATTATTTGCAACAATTCAATTTCTTACATTTTCCGACGTCAATTACTTAAAAAAAAGGAAAGAAAGGAAGAAAGAAACCAACAGCTATCTATTGCCGAGTATTCGTGTCCTAATAAAACGTATGGTAAACGTATTTAAACGTAACTCGCGGATGAAAATTTGCGGAATTACAGTAAACATTTCTTTTATTTTAATCGAGTGGAATTATTAACAGAACGATACATGAATCACGTCTAGAATTCGTCAAAACTTTATTCCATTGTATCCACGGTGGAGGAAGGCTTTATGGATGGAAGTGGAGACTGCCATGGAATGTTTCTGCGAAAGGGTTAAATTTGTCAAATTATTTTGATTATAATGTAAATATCATTCGTTGTTTTCTCTCTCTTTTTTGTTTCTTTTTTCTTCTTTTTTTTGTTGTTGTGCAAATATTCGCATTCTCGATAATTGTTCTTAGAGTAGCGAAACATACGAATCCGTCGTACCTCGTCTTTCTGAGAGCGCATAATATTTCGTATTCAAGATATCTGCAAACATATGTTCGAAGACGTAAATTGTTCAAACTATAATTCGATCCGTGTAAGCATAATTTGCGTGATCGCCGTGTACTATGCACTTATTTCTTTAAGCGAAGCGTGAAAACGAGAATGGTCCTCTGATAGGAACGCGAAGCATCGGGAGAAAGTTGAAAAAAAGCATAAAGATGTTAAATAGGAATTACGTGATCATTGCGAGAAGACGCAGTTACAGCACGGTAGACTTCCTGTTGTTGTAATAGTTCATTTGTTGATGCGTTTGTTCTGAATGCGCATTAGGGAGAAAAACGGCATAAAAGAACAAAAAAACGAGTAGTTTGAAAAACGGTAAAAAAAAGGTGTAATATGGTAAAAATGACAGAGAGGAAAATGGAAACGTTGATAATTTAGTATGCGTAATTTTAATCGTTTTTACGAGACCAGAAGAGTTAAGAGAGTTCAGACCGCCGATGGTGTCGGGAGAGGTGTACATTACAAAATACAAATAGGTATTCTGTTATTACGGCTTCATTGATTCATCACGCCTTACAATATGAAAGAGCTCGGCCAACTTTCATCAGGATGTGTATGCAAGATTGCGAACACTCTTAGATTCGAAATGAAATTAAACCGCTCCTTGGTCGTCCTCGAGTAAATTGAAATAAGCGTTTGCTAGAATTGTTCGAACTGCAGCACAGAAGACGGCATACAACCGGCATTCTTGTTGAGTAAGAATATACAGAAGAGGCATAGAAAGATATATATTTGCGTCAATTTTATGCGTAAAAATACATTTATCGGTCCTTTGTACATTTATATACATATATACAGATACACCTATATATGTATATAAAATATGTTTGTATATACAAAAAAATATACAGACATAACGATAAAGGAAGTGGATCGTCCATTGGAGCAATGCTGTCCAGAAAAATTCAAGACCCACTTACGCTTCTTTGTCCTTTCCCTAAATGTTTACTAACAGACAAAGAAGCCAGAAGGTTCGACTAGTAAGTAATTATGCTTGTTGACATGTACTTGTACATCAGCTTAGTAATATTAGAATCTTATAAACTGTGGTAACAGGAGACGAACGAGGAAAGCCTGTTTTTAAGTTCTTTTTTTTAGCTTTAGTTTGGACAGCATTGTTTTCAAGGGAACCAAGAGGATATTTTTTGCGAATAAACAAAAGTGATCGCTTATCACGTTATTAACAGATTCACTGCTGCCTTATATTTGATAATTCACCTGTGTATTACTTGTGTAAAAGTACATTTAAAGAAAACTTCACAATATACACTTGCCGTGATAAACTTTGGCAGTGAATGTGTTAAGGATGACAAGTAATCTAGTCGAAATTATTCTCTCGTTAATTGTGGCCCTTCGACGGGTATAAAGATATATTGAAACGAATATCTTTCTTGTAGTATAACAATATTGGAATGTTCTTCAAACATTGTTGTACGTAACACTTTAACGAAATAATTTCTTCGATCATCGAGATATTAATTTTAAGAATATGACGCAAAAAAAGAAAAGTGAAGAGAAACGAAGATCTCTAATGTTCTGTATCGAATAATGTTCAGACTCGACACGAAAATATTATTCCAAAACGATATTTTAGAAAAAACGAAAGACCGGTATTAACGGTGCAACTGGAAACAAAGTTGCGCGAATAATACTTCGTCATCGTTTTACTTTCCGTGTTGTTCTCTGTTTTGGATTAATCGATTAAACATGGAAGAATTTATCGTCTAATCGTGTAAGCCGTTTTACTGCAGAATTACTAATTTTCACGACCAAAGAGAGGTAACGCGAAAATGGCTTGTTTTTCTTTTTCCTTTGACCATGACACGACTTTCAAAAGTGGAAAGTAAATCAATAGTATATGTGAGGTGAATATTTTATTGCAATTTTCAGTGAGTGATAGGAAACAAGTGACGTTTGTTAAAGATACCTTAGAGTTAATTATTTTGCGAGTCGCTCCTGTTTAAATATGATTTATGATTTTCTGGTGTAGAAAGAAGAAAAAAAAAAGAGCATACACAAATTATTTATATAAGGCAGCGTACAAGACGAACAATTTAAGAAAAAAATGGCGTAAATGATGTTAAATAATATTTCTGTATTCAGATTCTCTTCTGTAGGTTTCATTAAAGTGCATTTCTTGTATGTTACACAGTATTATGGTAGAATATAAGAATAAATATTGCAATAATAACTTGTTTGTTCCTTTCTCAATTTCCACAATATATGTTAATATTTTATTTATACCTTAAATAGTATCAGTACACGTTTATATTAATTTCGTTTTATATCAATTTTTAACATCATTTTTTTCTCTCTTTTTTCCCTTTTATCTATGTAGGTATTGTAATTAATAATTAGAATTATTAATTACATATAGTATATTCGTTATCAAAGAGAAATTAATAGAGAGAAAAGATAGAGATTTTATATCGAGTAATTTTAGTTAAAATTTGTTGATATTTTATATTTAGTAATAAAAGTTGGCGAAATATATCGTATATAAAAGCAAGAATAAATTTATCATTCAAGAGTATTAAAACGTTGGATATAATATTAAAATATAGTCGCGAATTTGAAGCGTTTCTACGATATAGTGATTTGTAAAAAGTAACCAGTAAAACGTTTAGTTCTGTTGGCAAGACTGCTTCGTGCATTTTGTATACATGTTTTATCAATTCGTATACTTTTTATTATTAATTGACTTGCAATCAAGTGCATAAAGTGTTTTTCTTTTTTTTACTTCTGATGTTAATTCAAATATCATTATTAAAAAGTATTACAATGTTATTGTTAAACATAAACGTTCTATTATGCCATAGCAAAAAACATAACCTGTAATAACAACAATATTGTAAAATATTTATATTACAAATAGAATTATGATATAAAATTAACCATATCATTTGAATGAATATAGTTCTTTCATTTGTACTTAAAAAAAGTATTTTTAGTGAACATAAAAGTATAAATAAACTGAAGAATTAGACAAATTTGAAGCAATTATGAAGAGTAGTAAGTATTACTTTTTAATAATATTTTCATATAAATGTATTGAAATATTTTATTGTACTATATATAAATTTTAAGTATTAATTAAAATGGAAGAAAAGAAAAAGTAGTATATAATATGTGTCCATTTTATGTAATAGAAGTAATTGTTTTACGTTATTTTATATTGATTGTATAAGTGTAATGAATTCTCTTTCAATTAATTGAAACATTATACTATCATGAAACATACTAATATTTTAGATTCAGATGAAAGTGATTATGAAGATCAAAGTTTTAAAAGCTTTCATGACCAAGATGAAAGTTTCAAAAGCTGCAATGATAAAGACAATGAGGGTGTCGGAGAAAAGAAAGCATACTTATCATTTTTTAGTGATCATTCTGATAGTGATGGTAATGATGAATACTATAATAAAAATATTGACAAAGTCAAATTTAAACCACATAAGATGTACGAAGTATTGTCTTGTAAACAAAATTCAGGGGATGAAGGAAGTAGTCAAAGTATACAAAATGTTTGTATAGATAATTCCCCAAATTGTAATAACAAAGTAGAAACTGGAACAAAGAGGAAAAGGCATGCAGATACTCTTTATAACAAGAAACAAAAGATTCATAAACCAAATAAAGATGTTATTAGTACTGATAAAGATGTTATTAATAAAGAAAGAGATTTTGATACAAAAAATAAACCAGAAACAAAAAGCATTCTTAGTGGAAACAATAAAGGGAAACGAATGTTGGAAAAAATGGGATTCATAGATGGATTTGGCCTTGGCAAAAACAAGCAAGGTCGTTTAGAACCAGTTCAGGTATCTAAACAGCGTGGTCGTAGAGGTCTTGGACTCTATGTTCCTGGACTTGAAGCATCAAGTCTTAAATGGAACCCTGCAGAAGAAGAAATTAAAGTGGAAGAGGATATGGAATGGATAAAATGTCCAAATTTTACTCCACCTACATTGAAAGAAATGCAACTTTGGTTACAAAAAGGTCCTAAGAAATTGACTTTAGATGATGAAACTCATTTTTGTAGTAAAGATATAGTTAAAAAGGTTATTAATGCAAAAACTGTATTTGATAACTTGGATGCTGTTGAAATTTGTCGTGCAAGAACTCGTTGTAATCCTTACGAGACAATTCGCGGTGCATTTTTCTTGAATCGCGCTGCTGTTAAAATGGCAAATATAGATAGAGCATGTAATTTCATGTTTACTAATCCAGAGAATTTGGAAAAGAACGAGCTACTATATTTTGCTGATGTATGTGCTGGACCAGGTGGTTTCAGTGAATATGTTTTATGGAGAAAAAAGTGGCATGCTAAAGGATTTGGTCTTACTTTGAAAGGAGAAAACGATTTTAAATTAAGCGAATTTCATGCAGCTCCTTGTGAAACTTTTCATCCATATTATGGACCACAAAATACTGGTGATGTCTATGATCCTGCCAATCAAGATGCTTTCAAAAATCTAATAATGACACACACTCACGGTAAAGGAGTACACTTTATGATGTCTGATGGAGGGTTCTCTGTAAAGGGTCAGGAAAATATACAAGAAATTCTTTCAAAACAATTATATCTTTGCCAGTGTCTAATAGCATTGATGATTGTAAAAGTAAAAGGCCACTTTGTCACAAAACTGTTTGATGTTTTCACACCTTTCAGTGCTGGTTTAGTTTACTTAATGTACCGTTGTTTTGATGAGATTTGTATTTTTAAACCAAACTCTTCTAGGCCAGCAAATTCAGAACGTTACTTAATATGTAAAGGTAAAAGGACTGGGATAAAAAGCATCGTACAACATTTGAAATGTATTAATCATCACCTTCTGAAAGGTGATGATAACAATGATATTCTCCAATTAGTATCATTTGAAGAATTAGAAAGGGAAAAGCAGTTTGTACAATATTTACGTAATTCTAATGATTATTTAGGAAAAAAGCAAATAATAGGTCTATGCAAAATAGCTGCATTTTGTGAAGATAGTACCCTTGTTGAAACAAAACAAGCTGATATGCGCAGAGAATGCTTAGAATATTGGAAACTTCCTGATGAAAGTAGAATAAATCCAAGTGTTCCTAAACCAAGAGATAAATTTAATAGTCTTGTCAAAGATTCTACATTACTTTCTAGTAATGGAATAAAATTAACAATGGATAATATTGAGACTATGTTATCAAATCCATATGATTACTTTTATATGCCATGTAGTACTGGACGCGATAATAAAGAGGAAAGACATGCTACATTTTACATGGGAATGGGAAGGGGTAACGTGTATCGTTACTTAAGGAATTCATGGGTATCAGTTGACGATATTAAGATAGAATTACCACCAGATACACTTGTATATGCTGAGGTTGTGTGTGAAATGTTAAAGGAATTTAAACAGCAGCGTAATGTGCTTGCTTTACATATTATAGATGCATTCATCTTAGGAGCAGAGGATATTAATCAAAAATACTTACGCGAACGGTAATAAACTGATGTTTATAAACTTCATAATAAAAACTTTTTAAATTATACTGATATATTATTTTTAATAGGAACGAGCTCACGAAGAAATTTTGTGAAGCATTGTGGAAACCGGCAGGGAGTCATTGTACTCGAATCCGTGCCAAAGAACTATTTCCAGTAGCTCCGAATATACATGAAAGGCTACAGCTAACACAACGTAGAATGAAGAATAATTACCACGTTTCGGTATTTGAGCTGTCTGACACACCTTTAGATTGTAATGAATCTAGCAATGATAAGCCATATTATATACCACATAGCGTGATATTCTTAAAAAGTACTGCTGCTCCTTGGAATCGATATTTCGGTAAAACGCATTCTAAGACATATGTTTTTAATTACAAAACTAATGCTAAAGAATATGATTTTAATAGACCACGCTCAGCAGAAGCAAATTTCATTGAGACTTTCAAAAAGCGTATTATTTGGTATTGGCCTTATGACGAATCCCTTACTATGACTATGTTAGCTGATTTTATTAAAGATAAGCTTCCTGTGTATAATTACGATATAAAATATTAAAGACGTAGAATACATTAAAATAAGTATAAAATTGACAATTAAGACTTTTAATTGTGGTACTATTAATTTTTACATATATGTTATAAATATACAAATATATGTATACATTTGCAAATAACATATGGTATTGTATATAAGTAACTGATAATTCTAACATCATGAATGGTTAAATCCATATGAAATGTCTGTATATCATCACAAAAACGAATATACCTAATGTTAAAAACAAATATTTAATCGATATAATTTGTTTCTAGTAAGTATAATTAAATATTTGTTTATCGCGACTGCTCCCATAATAGGACAAATTTCAGTACCTAAATCTACAATCCATTGTTTCCCAACTTGAACATTTGATTCAGGTCTTTTATAAAGGAATATGTATCTTGTGTGCTCAAGTATAGCTACATATAAACCATCTAAAATATATAAGAAGTTAAAAATATTGTATTTGATATAATTTATATTTATGCTTTAATTAAATATTTACCAGCAGGAGAAACACAAAATTTTTTATTACTTTTACTTGCTTCAACATAACCGAAACCAGGAAAGGTATAGTAATGTTTCATATTCCACTTTGTCTCATCTGCTTTGCCAGTTATCCAGAAGCAACCGTCATTCTCATGTCTCAGACATATTGCTTGTCCAGATATTGTTTTGTATGTAAATAATACATGATTGCTTGCTCCAAGCATAGTTAAATGAGTATTTTCCTGCGTAATAAGATCAATTCTTTGTAGGAGATTATCTTTTCCTTCAAGATCACATTCTTCAAGTTGTTCAGCATTAAATCCCAGACAAGGTTGTCCTTGTTTGCTATTTGCTTGATCTGTACACAAATGTGCCAACCTAAATATAAGATAATGACATTGAGATACAAACATAACATAACATAGCTTTTATTAGTGTTTCAAGTAATGCACCTGGACTGGATTTCAGCAGCCAAAGTTTCATTAGGTAAACATTTTCCACCAGTATCATCTTTAATTAATTCATTCCACATTAAACCATTTTCATGTTTATATAATTCAAGCTTAAACGTGTCTTCTTCATATTTCCATGTTGTTAAATCTTCATCTAATCTATGTTGGCACTGTCCTTGTATTAATACATCATTATTCACTGTTACTGATAATTCTAATGGTTTTACATTTACTTTAACTTTATCCCGATGTTGTTTATCTATTGTAAGCCAAACTGTTATTGAATCTTCATCTTGAGACCAGCAATATTTTGGAATTTTTAATTCTTCACTCTTTTCTGCATCTTTTTTATTGTCATTGGATTGTTGTACTTTTGAGCATTCAAATGTTATGTAATCTTGACAAATGGAATGTAAATATTTACCACAGCTTTCTATATATACATATTCGACAGAACCATTTACTTTTAAAGCTTCTTTACTGGTAAATTCAAAGAATTCATCTGTATTTCCTGCATTTTTCCAAACATATGATAACAGTAAGAGCCTTGTAAATTTTTTTTCACCTGTACTTCTAATATCACACATTACAATCATAATAGTAGATGTAGCATTTACATATTGTATATCCAATATAACTCCAGGTTCTGCATTGTTTAATATGAAAGATTTAACATGTTCTTGTTCTTTTGTTATTAGTAGCTTTAAACAGTTCCCACCATCAGAAATTATAACAATGTCATTAATAGTAAATCCAATTGATGGATTATATAGAACATCTTGTACATTCTTTTCTGAATCATGAATCATATGCATTTGTTCCAAAATACCATCTTTTCTAAAACGCCACACAATCCAATTCTTATCAATAAACCAAGATGACGAATCGTATGGATTTTTAAATAAATGATTATGGAGTGCAAATAATCGTGTTTCTAAAAGGGAATCTCGATTTGTTGCTAACTCTAATCTATATATATCTGTAAATCAATTTCAAAATTTTCATAATCTTATTTTATTAAATGACAATTATTTAAAAAAAATAAAACATAAAATTAAATTTGTTAAGAATAATAAAAATAATTCTTACCTGTTTTTAAATCTACTTCATTATCTATTGGGATTTCATCACCACAAAATTGATACTTTTCAAATTTTTGATTTGTCAAATTTCTATCAGGACATAATTCAACAATTTTTGTCATTGTATATGTTTATATTCTCATTAAAAATATTATTACGCAAACATAGGAAAACAATATTGTTTTCAAAACAAAACTTATAACCTTAATACCGCATCTGTTTTTATCGTGTTGCATAACATTTTATAATACATCGGTTGTATTTATTTATTGCATCTTTTACTGTGTTGTCGATATTAATGTTTATTCAGCAATTTTTAAACTTTAACTATGTTTTGATCCAGCTATATAAGTACTGACAGATTCAAGAAATAATTGCGATATAATTAACAATTGATATACCACAACAATAGATATTTATCGATACTATTGGAAAAACACGATACTATCGAAAATATGTTATTATAAAGTGTTAAATAAGTGATCAAGTGAGAAAGTATTACGTGAGTGTTAAGTAACATTTAAAAACTGTTAAATACATATTGATTTTATGTGAATTTCATACTGGTTGACGAATTGTAAGTAACAATCCTAGTGTAATGTGAAATAAAAATAAATTAATTCTTTTTTGATATATACGTAAGTATAAAGGAGATGTATATAGGAATTGCCATGTAAGAATATGAACATATCGGAAATAATTTTATTGTTTCTTTTTGATTAAACGCGGCAAATTTACATAAACTTTTCTGTAATCTTGATACGTAGTATGAAAAATTGACGAAAATATTATGCCGTTGGTTTCATTTTACACTTGCATTCGAAAGGTGCCTTTTACCTAGTTTTAAAATAAATTGTCGATTTTTACTTTTGCAAACATAGAAAATATCATAAAATGTTTAACCAAGATTCATCATTGCATATTATCGCACGCGTAAGTCAGCTGCGATGCGCGCGCATAAACATGGCGCGAAATTAAATATTGTTCTATATATTCGAGAAGTGTTAATCCAAAGATATTATTGATTCAATGGATTTATTGTTTCTTGGTTGATATTTCATATCATCAAAATAGTTCAGTGGACATCCAAAAGTTCTTCGTTCATCCAATAAATAGATGGGTTGCAGTTTGCTAAAGAAACGCCTTGCAGGATCTAAAAAGTCACATATATAAATTCTCAAAACAATATGAATATTAAAGATAATTGTACAGGGGCTGAATTTGATCGATGGATAATTTAAAGATATTTTGGTTTATCTTAATTAAGTTTATCGATTTATTAAAAACAACTTAAATTTGTCGTTTATTCATTTTTACTTTGAAATTTAAATTTTCTACAACGATATTTAAATTATAGGAATACATATTAATTGCTAATCTTATGCAGAATATAAGAACCGAGCTGATGTCGCAGTAAATTATTTATTAACAGAGTGTTCTTTTTTGTCAGTAATTAAAGTGGTACTGACCTGAAAACATATCTTGGATTGTCGATCGTTGTCCAATAACATTTAGCGCGATTGCCTAAATAAGATGAAACTTATTTTAAGTAATTCCTAATTCGGAAATATTAGACAGCGAAAGTATCGCTTTAATTTTATATTAAATTAAAGAGAAAACTTAGAGATGAATGGAAGCCATCGTTCAAATCGTGATTGAAGCATTGCTTCTAATGCAACATGCACTCAAATACATTTTTTTTTTTTTTGTACTATATTCATGATTCATGCAATATTGATTGATGCATTTGTATTTTCACATATTTAGCATATTTTCTCCTCAGTTAATTTTTCAATCTTACTGTAGTTCGACATTAATAAACGAACAGGCTCATTCATGCAGTTAAATATTTTCCTCGGATATTTTCATTCTATTAAAGCTGATTTATTTTATTATTCAGCTATTGTAACAATAACGTTCATTTTATTTTCAGATTTGACGTGGACGTGGATGTATTCAGAGCGCAGTGTAAATGACACGGGGAAAGAACAATTTCTTTGCACATACAGCAGTGTCTCCTTTAACGTCTGCAGTATGAGACCATATCTGAATGATTATTCGAGTGAGTAACTTTTACGGATTATAATTAAAGAATTAGTAAGAATGACTTTTTCGAAAACTGAAAGGAAAGGAAAACAAGTGTGAGTAGTATACCGACATCCGATGGTATCAATGATAAATCGATATCGACAGGATTCTGCGAACTCAGTTTCAAGAAGTGGTGGGATAGCTACAGACGCTAAAGTGGGTAGAGACCCAGGCAGTTGCGAATTGCACTGCAAATCGTACAAAATCATGCAGCGATACTCCTAAAACAATGAGCTGAAAATGCAAGGGGATTAAAAAGGATATTCACCGCATCGGGTAATTATTTCGTGTTCGATGCAATTCACGTTAGTATTTCGAACAGATTTATACACGGACCACAAAGTTTTGGTTCCATATTAGCTAGTCGTGCCATCTTAACGTCTGAACGCAAATTACATTTTTGCAGAACCAGAAAGCTAACGAGCGGTCGGAAGAACAGACAATGCAACAAGCTTTACGATTACACTGGTACCTCTAGGCTTCGTTCTGCCTTTTCGTGTCATCGTGATCGAGATCGACGTTTAACGAGTCAATGCTCTCCTCGACACTTATCCTAGACGAATTATCCGGCTGAAAGTATCATATATCTTTGATTATGTTCGTTGCGTTTCAACTTCTCGAGTTTCTCGATATTTCTTATTCGCGTGTCATGATATGATTCTCTAACTTGTCGGAGGGGGAAATGATTGTTCCGTTTCTAGAGCGTGTTTTGTAGGTTTTCAAGGAGTGAGATGCCACAATGTTTCAGAATTAATTTCCTTAAGGATGTTTTATTCGTTGTTCGCATAACATAATCAATATTGCATATTTGTATATGTATATATAAAAAAAAGGAAGTGTGAGGAACATACATACAAAGCTAACAGAGACAAATAACAAATGTGTGATAATGAGTATGAATAACACCGATGTGTCAGGTCGCAGCCAGGTATTAACGAATATATCTGAACGCACTCGGTTTATGATGAAATCGTATCTGTCCTTGAACTGCATAATTACTCTTGAGCTCGATAGAATTGAACGGAGTTTCATTAACTTAAGTATATAAAAATATAAAAATTTGTTTACAAAGCTCCCCTTACGTTTCGTTAATTTAACTTAATTCCATGGGTGTTTGAGATCGTTGAAAAATCGGTTTCGCTAGCTCGTTCGATAACAGGCCTTTGTATTTCAAGGACAGAGACCTATCTATTCAAGAAATAACTTCTCGATGTTTTTCTTACCGACTTCGCTAAATCATTATCGTTAGTACGCTCTGCTTCCGACAGATGTCTCTCCTCCTCGTCTGGATTCTGTTCTTTGGGATCGTCTTCCTCTTCTTCCTCGTCTTCTTCGCCAGCCTCTTCCTCTTCGCATTCCTCCAGTTCTGGCTCCTCCTGTAGATCTTCCATCGACTGTAATGGAACGTTTCGTTGCGTTGATAGACATTCCGAGCTCTATCTTCTATTATTTCAACACTGGCAATATGAAATACTGGCAAAAATTTGAAAACGTGCAATCATAAATGCTCAACTGGAATACTTGAAATTGTAAGTATATATCACTGAAGCAATCTCTCCGTATAAATCATTTTAAAATGTGTATCTTTCAATTTTCTCTGATACGTAACTAAAATTAATAAATTCGATTTATCAAAGAAAGGTTTTAATTCTATTAATATATAATTCTTTTGCAAATGTATCTCTCTAATGAATTTTATAGCGTTAAAAAGTATCACAGTTGACTATTATTTTATTTCTAGTCGGATATTTATTCATTTCGAAACGTTTTAAAATATTTCAAAGCGAGCCTGTAAAGTAGACAAAATGACCGACAGAGTATATTTAATTAAATTAATAGCAGTACTTTCTTCGATGTATTATCGCGTGTTTTTTGCTAAAAGAAAATCTACTTGGCAAGCTGCTTGGAACTTAATACGTAATTTTTATAAAAAAAAGAAAAAATCTTTACGAATGGATTCGCTTTCGGAGGTTTAGTGGTGATGCCTGTATTTACCCCTAGGAGCTCCTTCTTCTCTGGTTCTTCATCTGCTGTAATACATAATTTCAAGTACATCATTTCGAATTATTATCCACATATACACAGTTGTCAGGCGTTTCATCTTCAACTACCTCTAATTCATACAATCGACATGATTATTTATCTTTATTTCAGTTTAATCACAGAGCTTAAGAATATTACCATAAAATATCGTAATTCACGACCAATCACTCTAACGTCATATTGAAATTAATACGAGAAGACACCCGGTGCTTCCAAAATAAATTGAAATGGTATCGTTAGTGCCTACCTTTAATATGAACCCTTTTGTCATTAACTAGGTCTTTCGACTCCGCGTTGGCCAGAGGCTTGTACTCCTTGGCAGCTGGCTTCACGTGAGTGCCATTTGGTCTCTTCTCTTCTTCGGTCACTGTCATGAAGCCCACCGTTTTCACGTTACCGGCTAGTTGGTCCGTGTACTGCTGCGACTGCCATCTTTGGGTGCCAGGCGCCGACACCGTCGTCGCTGCGGTCACGCTGCCGGCGCGTCTGCGTCGTCGATCTTTCCTCGCGCTGCGCCAAACCTCGTAGATGCACCCGATCACCGCTGTCACGAACACGCAGCACAGCGCGATGAAGATGTAAGTACCAGCACCTTGTTCCTCCTGCGTCGCGTCCGAGTACTGCGACTTGTACAGTATCCTATCCGGCGGGTCCTCCACCCAGGCCCTGTCTCGACCCTTTGACAGAAAGTACTTTACCTTTCAGGTGTACATCTCTCTCGCCATTTCGAGTTCGAGTCTCGCCAGGCGCCACGTACCTCGGAAGCTTGCAAGTTTCTTCCGAGTTTAGGCAGATTCGTGGGTAACAGGAGAGAGTTGAGTTATGCGATAGGTTTTGGGACATGTCGTAGTTGAGTTCGTTGCCTAATGTTTAAGTCCTTTATCGAATATCGGAGATTATTAACTCCTTCGACTACAATATCGTGCGAGGTATAGGTCCCAATGTAAACATCAGGGTTCGTGGCTACGTCGATGTCTTTCTGTCTCACTCAGTTACGTGTTGTTCTTCGTCGCTTTCGGACGACTCGGCTCGACGAGTGACCGACCTTGTTATTCACCGTGGCACGGACCATCGAAATTTAGATAGTAAGAACGTGTTAAAATTTTGTTAACATCTATCTCGAACTTCGCATCATGTGCAGTTGAAAACCCAAATTTCCGTTACCTCCTTTACCCGATATCTAACACTCCAAGGTTTCCTGTATCGGAACCTAACGCATCAAGGTCTACCGAGATCTGTCGCACCAGGTCTCCCTCGCAAAGCGTTGTAGAGGCATGATTATAGAATTGCGAAGAAAAGATAGGGAATAATGTAATAAATGTAATGTGGTTCCTTACCACGCTATCGTTTCTTGGTGGATCGAGGCCACGTGGCTGCGCGTGAAAGACGGCGCACTGGGCGCTCCTGACACCGGCAAGTATAGTCGCCCTTACGGTTTCGCTGCCCTGTTTCGTAAAGAGCATATATTCCTCGAGTGGCTTCATGCCAGGTCCCCCGTTGATCGATACCACGACGTCTACAAGAAGAGGGTATCCGTCATTTCGTAATCGCAATGTGGCTGATGTTCGTTTTGTCTAACATAAGAGAGACAGTATTCTATTAGAACCACGGCTCGACCCTGTCACTGTCGACGAATTCACTTCGCCTTCGACAGACTTTTCAAACGGGTGATTTAACGTGGCACTCACTGCTCAGACAGCCGGTGTATCCCTTGTACGCGCTGAATCGGGAATCTGTCGTGTTCAGGCCACCAAGCTGGATCTCTGTCACGCCTGGGCTGTCATCCTCGTCGTCTCCCAGGTTCAGCACTGGGATCGGCAACAGTTGCACAGGCTCTCGATCGATCTGCAACCGGAAAACGGCCTGTCAATCCTTCTTCGGGCTATCGTGTTATTACGCAGTCGAAGCTGACGTTTAATCGACGTCTCGTGCTTGGTATTACGAGGTATTCGAGTTTTAGTGTGCTCGTCCAATCTTTTCCCATCTTTTTTGCCTTTCATTTGTCAGAGGAATCGGTGGAAAATCTTTTGCTAGTATTTCTTCGAGTTTAATATGAATTCGTGAAGATTATTATAAGAGTGTTAGCAATAACGTACCAAAAGTGTAGCGGTGTTATTATCCCGAACATAGTAAACACTGTGTCGAGCTGCGTTCAAAAAGTTTCTATCGTTCAAACGTACTCCGTACGCGGAGCCTTCTCTGTCTTCCTCGAAGATCAGTTGACCCTCTGACGTCAGGGCGACCAGCAAGTAGTAGTTTCTTCTGGAAAAAAACAGCTTTCGAAAGACATCCGAAATTCGAGAAAGTCTTTGGATCGTAGACAACGAACGAATCGTATTTTCCCTAGGAAGAGACTGTGCGGTGAAATTTCGGAAAACTTACTTGTTCTCTGTCTGCAAGAGCAGAAGCGCTGTGGTACGCTGCCGAAGCTCGTTGGTCGAAAACGCTAGTTGAACCTTCACTTGATTCACTTCGCCGACCAGATCGAATTCTCGCTGTAGAACACTTTCTCCGCTGAAGTCTGCTCCCTTTTCTAACAGAAAACGCGAATTCTGTATCAACGACTGCGATAAATCTCGAAATCCTACAGGTTGCAAGTTCTTTATTTTCATGTCGAATTACGAAGAAATCCCAAGATTATATCAGAGAAATTGGAAACCAATTCGTACGATTATTGGATATACGAGCCGTGGTGGCGCTAGTAAATTAAATAGGAAATTTTCCTAAGGCCGTCATACCTTATTATTTTCCTTCTAACTCACCAATGTTAAATTATTTTTGAATTTTACTCGTCTAATCAAGTTCCTCTTGCTATGTACATTATTATCATATATTATAGTCAACTAATCCTATTTAAATTATCTTTCACATTTCAGGACACATTTGACGTATCTAGTGGCTCTCTAAGTGGTTCTAACGACAATTACCTCATAGAGATGAACTCGAGACACGCGTTTCTTACCGTCAGCGCAATATTCTCCAAAATACGATGTCAGCTCGCAGTTGCACGAAGACTCCTGTCGCCCGAAGTCCTCAGTGCATATACCCAGGTTCTTGCAAGGCATCGCGTCGCATTTCATCTGACAATTAGGCAGCACCCCTTTGCTACCCTCGTGATTAGCCTCGTTCGCGAGGCTAGGTAGATCCACCAAGTACTCCCCGATCATCAGCCCGCGAAGGCAGCCCACGTAGCCCTTGATCTGCATGTCCTCCTTGCCTACCCTCAGCAGGTCATCCGGATCGAAGCCCCCTAGATTCACCTATGTAAGATTGCTGATCATTGCGTACATTCCATTCAATTCGAAAGCCTGATATCTCACCTGGAAGTAGTTGGTAGGCGGTGCCGGTGGTCTCTGTGGAGCTAGCACCTCTTTTTCTGGATTTATCCACGGTTTGTTCGAGTACGCGTCCAGTAGCACCGGGGTTGCGTTCAAGGTAGAGTTGTACTCGTTCACGTGCAGCGTCGTTGATTTCTCCTTTCGAATTATCGCGATTTGAACGGAGATTCCCGTGTTTACTCCTGAAACATACTCATTTAATCTTTCTTCCGTTCGATATTTTTATGCAGATAGTCAGCAGGCAAAGAAGAAAGCTTCGTTTAATTACCTGGATACTCGACAGTGATGTTCTTGATCTCGTTGCCAGCGTTGAACAGGTACACTATGCTGGTGCCATTCGATATGTAGAGGTGAGCGAAGTTGTTCAAGTGATCATTCGCATAGAGGATCAAGGAATGGGTGTCATAGGTCCTCAGATTGATTAGGATATTTTGCAACATTATACCCTTGAGCAGCAATTTTTCTTCATCCTCGTCGTCCGTGCCAAAGTAGTTCTTCTTGAGAAACGCGCCTTGAGAGGTGAACGTCAGGGCTTTGTTGTTTATATCTAGATGATAGAACGATTAGGAAGAAAATTAGTCTTAGATGAGGTTGGACGACTCGAAAATGGTCGCAGAAGCTTACTCCTCTCGCAGTAGGTGCCGAGGTGAGCCCATCTGTTCTCGCAGACGCACTCGAAGTTGCTCCATAGTTCCACGCACTTGGCGCCGTTCTGACACTTGTTCGGCTGGCAAGAGGGCTTGCAGTCTTTTATGATCTCTGACAGGTGGACTGACATGTAGCTGTGGATGTCTAGGATTTCTCCGTTCACCACCAGACCACGGAAACAGCCGATCAGACCTTGCCGAACCGAAGAAGTCCTTAGATGTTCCCTGAGAGACGATTAATATTTTTTTAAATATCGAATCTGGACTCAAGCGAGCGAAGACGAAGTGCAACTTTCCAACGAATCATTAAAAATAGAAAAGAATTTGAATTAACAATTAAGAAGATAACTCGTAAACGCGAGAGAGCAAAGTACTTGTGAAGAACTCACGCAGTGGCACCACCTATGAACATAGAACCCTCGAACGGTCCGAACTCTTCTTCGGGCAGAAGGTCGACCATTTGGAAGTCGGTGTTGATCATGAACCTGACATGATAATCGTTGTAGTCGATCCAGATCTTCTGCCATTCGCCGTTGTTTAATTTCCTTCTACTCTTCACCTCGAGCTCTCTTATGGTGCCGGTATTCAGGGTGAAGTTGAACGTCAATCTGTATTCCGAGGTTAAAGCCACCATGAAGGATGGATAATTGCTTCTGATGGGTGGCTGGTACAGGAGAATAGCTTTCTCTCCAGTTGTCCGAAAGCTGAAAGCTATGTCACCTTTCCTCCATCCTGGCACTTCGATGTACGATTGAGAAGTGGTAAACGTGACCACGTACTTCTGCGTGTCTAAAAGTTAAATTCGTTAAGCTATAAAAGATTATAAATAATTGATAATTATGTATCTCGTTTTCTCGAACGAGGAAAAATTTAATTACAGAGGCATGATCGACGGAGATATTAAAACTTACTCGTTTCTACACATTCCAGAGGGCCCAAAGTGACACGACCCTGAGCATCCTCCTCGAGATCCCGTTGTTGCAAGAACACCATACCCGTGATGCCAAGAGAGTCCGGGGTTTCGTAGTATCCCTCGTCGGACAGCCATTTTCCAGCATTTCCGGCAGAAACATCGCAGTTGCAACTGAGGTTCGGGTCAACACACGTCCTGTTCACTGGAACACCACGTCCACCCTTTATTTCGACGCTCAACACACGGTGAGTCGAAAAAATATTCGCAATTCTTTAATTTCTCACTTGCTACTAATTGCAACTGATTGTTACATTTTACGAGTGTCATCTTAAAATTAAAATTTCAATTCTTTGATTTTAATCATTTTAACAAGTCGTCGAAAGTGAAATCTGTCTTTGAATAAAATCTTTTCTTACCTCTAAGAATTGGCGATTTATAAAATAGTCCAGATATGTTGTAAATCGTTAATTTCTTCGTTTAATACTCACTTCCGCAAGGGCAGGACCCCCTGTTCACGTTCCCGATGTAGTCCACGGTGGTCCCCTTGGAGCTGAGGAACCAGGTGGCGCTGTGCAACTCCAACGGGGCCTTGTAGCAGTCGTACTTGACATACTGGCTGCAGTACAACGAGTGCGAGATCAATTCCTGAAGCATCTCAGCGGTGAATTGTCTGTACTTGATGTTAAACGAGAAGTCCGACTCGGCGATAGATCGGACGTCGATTTGCGAGGGCAAATTGTGCTCCACGATGGTTTTCGTCGAGTCTTCGATGGACTGGAACTCGCACTTGACAAGAGCCGGAGGGAATCTTCCGTTTCCGTCGATGTCGATTTTATAAACGTCATCCTGAGTGTACCCCAACAAAGCTAATTCCTCGCACGTCTTTCTGTACTGAGCTGAAATTTCGCGTCGCTTTGTGTCATTTACCAATGCTCTTCATTTAATTTTACATCAATTCAAAATTCTTTTCAAAGGGTTGAAGTCGTATTCTACAAGTACTTTCAATGATACCGATAATTTCCCAAATTCTTATTCTTTATCCTTTCCCAAATCTAATTCCAACTTGTGTTGTTAATTTTGGAATATCAAACTATGGATCCATCGTTTAAGATCTACTATCAATTATGTCGAATATAGTGTGTATCAAATTTTTTAAACGGGCAGTGGAGTGTTATCACGGTATACACGGAATGATTCGAATAATTTTTGGAATCTTCGCTCACCAAAGTGACAATTCTTGCCAATGTAACCAGTGTCAGTGCAGTCACAGGTAATTCTGTCCTCCTTCACCGAACATTTCCCTCCATGCTCGCAAGTGTTCGGTCTAGTACAAGGATCGACGAATTGGCAATTATCCAAGGCTACCTCTCCGATGACTCTCTTGGTATTGACCACGTATCTGGGTTCTATTCTCTCGTCGTTCACCCGTATCTCACGCATACAACCGACTAGCCCTGACGCAGAGAGCAACGTGTCATCATTTGCCATCCGGGTCACGTAGGTTCGCGAAACTTACCCGCGTTGCTTTTCCCGCTTCCGATGATAACTTTGTCGCCCAGTTCGAACGTCATGGAGAACAGCTTGGTCTGTTTGTTCCGATAATCCACCAGAACGCTCAGCTCGCCCCTGGTGTAATTCAATTCGACCGCGTGCCACGAGGTGTTGTAAGGCGGGAATTTCACCGCCGCGGATACCGTCACGTTCTCCGTTAGCACGGGGATCAGTTGGAACCGAATTTCGTCGTTTACCAGTTGCAGCTGGTACCATTTGCAAATTAGGATTTAGAAATTTACCATTATTCCGTTAATTTAGCGACAACACGAGTCTTACGATATTTTTTTACTAATTTTATCTTTAATTTTACAACGGAGGGTTTAATTCGTCATTCACCAGTTAAAGCTGGTACCATTTGCAAATTAGGATTTAGAAATTTCTTAATTTAGCGGTGATGCGAGCGATATTTAATATTTCTCGAATTTGATTTTTATTTATTTTCAGTTTCGCGTAAAAGGTTTCGGTTATTCCAGTTCATAAAACCGTAAGACCGGTGTCTTTAGTAAATTTTCAGTTTTCCTGATAGTTCTCGAAACGAAGGTTCAGTGGAATAATAGATTCTGCTTCGCTTTATCCTTAAATAAGACCTGTTTAACGTACCTCCCAGTATCCAAGACTGCGATTGGTTTTCACGTCCCCCGACGCGACCACAGCCACAGGTTTCGAACTTTTGAAGTCGAAGTTCAATTTAAGAGAGTCGGTCCGTGCTATTGGCCACCAAATGTGACTGTCCGCGAACGGATACGTTATTGGAATCACATCAACATCCGCCTCGTAGTACTCCGGCTCCAATACGCCGATATAATGCACCATGGGGTTGGAACGTTTCAACTCATAAATAATGGACTTGTCGTTGAAGAATACGTATTTCAGCGAGCCTGAAACCGTTTCAATGGAATCTCCATCGATATCGAGAATCTAGTTTCGTGTTTAACACGTTGAATGCGTTTCGTTGTAATTAACTCAGTGATGCCACTGGCATTTGCGGTCGCTTACGGCACTAAGATCAGCGACGGCGTCCAATTTCAATGAACTTATTCGTAGAATCCTTTCGTTGCGATTACTAGACTGGATTCATCGATCAATTCGGTTCATTGAAATCATAGTCTTGTGTTATAAAGTATATTACAAAATTAATGGAAGATTTTTGTGCAATATACGTAGAATTGGTCCAGCATTCAACGCGTCAAAGGAGAATACAGCTAATATTCGCGTATATAACACAATGTTACCGTATAAATTTGATCACACCTGCAAAATTGTTGTAAGACAGCAGGCCCTTCTTCTTGTGCAGCTCAGGCCCACCGCCGATGTAGATCTCAGGATCGATGATCATGTTGTTATTCTCCCCCGGGATCTCGAGAACTTTGATCTCGTCGTCCAGGCTGACGAAGACCAGGGACCCGGTGTGGAATATCGTCAGGTTGTTCCAGTGGTTCGAGGTGATGTAATCACCCAGCACAGTCGAGATCTTCGAGTTGTGCCCGAAATCTAATTCCACGTGCACCGATCCGTTCACTATCGAGGCAGCTATGTAGTGCGGGGTCCCATCGATTTCCCCAGACGCGTAAAATAACGCCGAGTCGTCCCACTTTGTCTTTGTGAAAGGAAATGGCAGCGTTACGGAATATCAAATCGTGATGGAATATTAGACCAACGACTACCGTTGACTACTAGGTCGTCTCGTCACCTCGTGTCTCGTCCACGAAATTTCCCGATGGGTTTCAGCGATTTCGTTCAATTTACAGAAGGTAAAGGGATTATTCGAGTCTCGGGTTGTAAACTTTTAAATTTCGAATTTCGAAAACTAGACGGAAAATTTCGTTGGAATAGATAACGAATTATAGGTGGAACGTTTCGATAGAGAAGTGGAAAAAGTTTCGCAGGCAGAAGCTACGTATGAAACACTGATCTAAATATCAGTGCAATGATCGACACGAACTTCTGAGACGACCTAATAATTGATCTATTAAATACCTTGAACGCAAGGCTTATCCTGTTGACAGACGAATGGACTCTGTCTTTCCAATCGTAAACACGAAAGGAAACGTAGGAAGAACCTCTCAGCGTTAAAATAGTGGCCGCTGAAATAATACACGTACATATATTTCCTCTCATTTTATCATATTTTACTAAAGCTTCTACTGGACTTAAATATAATTTCCTTGGAATTTAAAGAATTCGATTTCATTCTCAACTGACAGAAAAGAGAGAGAAAGAGAGAAATAATTAATTTTTTGAAAGAAGAATTATCGTTTTACGTACTGTATACGTCGCATCGTTCTCCTTCGTACTTGGTCCCAAAGCAGTCGCAAGTTAAACTATTATAGTGATTCACGCATTGGCTCGAGATGAAACAGAGATTCTCCCGTGTCCTACATCTGAAATTCGTTCGTGGCGCGAATTAGAGGGAAGGTGGTTTCACGAGGGTTGTTTAACGAAGGAACGTGTTTGAAGGGGTTTGTCTCACTTGTCTATGCAGCCTTCTTTCACGTTTTCGTGCTTCGTGGCAATCAGAGGCTGGATGGGCAACAAATCGCTGGCCGATTTGCCCGAGCTGAGAACCATGTCTCTTATGCAGCCAACAAACGATTCTATTATGTACTTCACGCCGTGCAATCGCTCCTCGGAACTCAGCCCTAACGAAAACCGCGTGATTCATGAGAAAACTAACTTTCGTGTTGCAGAGTTTCATCCGCGATGCGAATTAGCGATGCTCGCTACGAATCTAACGCGCTCGGCGTATTTCAAGAGCAATTTTCAATGTATTAATCGATAAAGAAACCATTTGAATTGGTAAATTTATCTTTTACGCGCAATTAAATTTTCCACGAATCTATTTTACTACAGACTAATTCTTTTTCTATGGAAAATAAATTTGTGAAAGATTTAATCGCGCGAGATTTAGTTTTTACAAGATTTTTAAGGATCGTTATATAGGGTGTTAAGATTTCCGGTATAAATTGTAATATTGTATCGATGGAACTTGATTAATTTATTATTGTAATTTTTTAAATTATCCAAACACGAAATGTGAGAAACTGAAACTTAAATTATTACCCGTTTGTTCAATAATTAATTTCCATCTGAATACAAAATTACGTTTTTAATATTTGATTACACAGAAATCATAAATTTTTTAATACCCTGTACACTCTCGAAATTTATGAATACGTACTTTCATCGGAATTTCACGAACGAGGATTTCTTATAATTAGAAAAGTTGATTACCTCCGATGAGAACGACAGAGGCGAGTTCCTCGGATACCCCATAATTGACCACGTGTTCCAAAACTTCGAGCGTGGTCTCCTCCTGCTTGTCGTCGACCCTGGCGATCAGTTTCGCACCATGAACGTCGATCCTCACCAGAACGCTGTGCCATTCGTCCCTGTTCAACCCTTGGCCAACCGTGAGGCTGGTTGACCGCTTGCCGAACACGTGCACCACTTTCAGCTGGCCTTTCTCCACTATCACGTACAAGGCGTACGGATCCAGGCTCTCCGGTCGATCCTTCACGCTGTGGTAGACCAGCAGACCGTGGGGCAATTTCGTGCGAAATTTGAAGGATATCTCGCGACACAGTCTGCAAATTTCCAGTATGATTATGACGATCGATGAAATTCCCTCTGTCAGCGTTCATCGCGTGCTTTCTCCTTCGATACTCGTCCCGATCGCGAGGATATTTCGATCGTCAATGCATCCTGAAGATCGTGAACTTTTTGGTTTGGTCAGGTTTGACTCTGTATAGCTTGGAGATTTTAACGATCTTTCAGGATAATATTTTGAATATTTTGAATCTTGAATCTTGAAATAATTGATCCGGCCACTTTGAATTTGGAAATTAACTTTTAGGTTTGGGTTAGATTTGAGCCAGTACGAATAGATTCGAAACGTTCTTCTTTCTGAAAGATAATTGCTTAAATTTGAAAATTGTGCGTAAATATTTTGCACAAATTTGATAAGTCTGGAAAGTAATTTCTAGGTTTGGGTTAGGTTTGAGCCAGTAAGAATAGTTTCGAGATGTTCATAATTGCTTAAGTTCCAAAATTATACAGAAATATATTGTATAAATTTGATAAACTAATTTTTCCAAATCGATTTGTCATAAAATAAAATTTTGCTTTGGCGATCAAAGTAATAATAAGACTATCCTTGTCGATTTTGTTAAGTATCGATGAAAATTTGAGAAAGCTACAAGATTCCTCGGGTCTCCCGTTATCATATTCGCAACTATCTTCGCGTCTAACAGCGCTTGTAAGCACTGACCAGCCTGAGCGCCAGCTTGAGGTACCTTGGTCTCTTAATGGCTAATTAAAATTCTACGAAGCAAAGTTGGGATTACTCACCGAAGTTGGAACGGTTTTATGCCGCTGCCGTCCAGTTGGATAAACGTGTTACTTTGCGCGAACATGAACGTCTTCTCGTAGCCGGACTCCATGAAGGTTAGCTCCTGTCAAGCAATTCGCCGAGTGAATTTTCGCGGTGAACACCGACAACCCTAACGTCTCTTCCCCGTAGGAATTAGAATAGTCAATCCCTAGTTCGAATTCCACGGATTTCTAGACGTCGCGTTCTACCGATCTCGTCCCGAGATCATCAAAGCGTAATTCGCGAAGACCATGTTTACCTTTCCTCTTTTGTGCTTCGACACAGGCGGTTTCGTTGGCTCGGTGGGTGTAAACGTTGGTCGCGGGGTGACGGCCGTGGTGGAGGGCAGTGTATTGGTGGTTGCAGTGCTCGTGACGAACACGCTCCCTTTCGTGACCAGGTAAGGCGGCAGCGTGTCTAGAGAAGAAGAAAATCACCGATAAAAACACCACTGTCGATCGAAGACTCGCCGCGATATCTCTTGCTAACAGGTATGCAATCGGATGAACCGGAGAATCGAGAGCTAGAGGCAAGAGCTTATTTCTCATGTTCCTTACGTTCAGGACCACCCACGCAATGGTGAAGACACTCGGCTTCCGAGTTGAAACGATTCTCATTGCCTAAACAGCCGCCGTAGGCGAAAGGCCTGCACCTGCCCTCGGTCTTGATGAACCTCCACTTGTGGACGTAGTCCTTGCACGGGCCTGGCTCGGCCTTCACGAGACACCTGTCAGGGAACGTCCTCCTGGTGGTCGTGAACGAGTCCATCTCGTTGGACAGGTCGATCTCCGAAGAGTCTGTGACGTTGGCTGAAACGATCGCGTACACGTTTGCCCAGACGAGGATCCTGAGGATCCGTTCCTTGTGGCTGGTCATTGTCCTCCTCTTGCTGAAAAATCGAGCAACGTTTTTCCTCTCGGTATCTCCTCACTTACTCTCGAAACATCGTTATCGGTGCTTAAACTCGTTACTACTCTCTGGGAACGAGGAAGACCAAAGAAGAATCTATCAGCTGAAAGAGACGCTAGGAAACCCGATGGGAAACGATCTCATCTGGTCTGCGATTCAGATTCCCTCGCATCGAACTGGATTGCTACTCACACCTGATACTCCATCGCGGCGAAAACTCTACTAGATAGCACGGAACACGTCTCTAAACAGCGTCATCTCGTCGCTCACCGCGTCCTCTATCCTCACCGCACCAGTCACTTTCCTCCGGACCTGCCCCGAAGGCAGCCAGCCGCCCATAATTCACCTCGGAAACCTCGAAACCTTCCAGCCAACGTCTCACCTCGACGAGAATACGCGTGTCACTCCCGGAATTTTCGCCTGTGCCCTTCTCCACACCTCGCTTGACCCGCGAGTTTCGTGAAACGGGAGTTAAACGACGGGGCCAGTGGAGGGGGGGAAAAAAACGGGGAAAAAAGTGAAAAGACTCGGGGCCCGGGGTACGGATCTCACGTGCTAGGCCGGTCTGTGACAGTTTTCTGCGTCCAAACATTGAGGACGCACGAATCTGCGTACCTTGATGTGCCGTGGTCCAAACGAGATCGCGACTAGCCAGAGGACAGGATGTGACGTCAGAAGGCCCCCGGCAAGCACGACGGCGGCTGCGAGTCAATTGTCTTCTTTCGCACTGACACACCGATAATCCGATCCCACACGAACGACACGCGTGTGCACACGCCGCCACGCCACCGTCACGCTCCGCCACGATAAGCGTCTCCTCCTCTTCTTCCTTCCAACCTCCCTCTGCCTTCGCCACCTTCACTCCTCCGGTCTCCACCACCCCTTACGCTGCCACCTTCCTGGGCATCCTTCCTCACCGCTGATCGCCTCGAGATGATTCCAAGTCGCTTCAAGGAACCCACGGAGAAAGCTTTTTCCAACCGTTCGCCAGCCATCTCCGAGCCTCCCGACGCCTCTCTGACGCCTCTCCGACCCGAGCTTTCGGCCTGAGAGTCGACGCGACGCCGTGTCCGAACGACATCGTTCAACGCGCGAGCTTTTGCAAGCTTTTCCTTACCGAGGAATCGCCGCAGAAGCTCGGAGAGAAGATGTTGCGGTCGATGCTTGATCGTTGTGATTGAATTATCATGCAGGAGGTATACAGGGTGTCCTACTTTTTTCTCATCAGGTTATAGTGGTATATTCGTTCGTATGGTGATACGTTCGTGTTCGAAGATTTTGAGGAAGCGGCGGTTAGTTATTGTGATTTAATTATCGTGCAGGAGGTATATACGGGGTGTCCTAGTTTTCTCTCGTTAGAGTATGGCGGTATATTCGTGGGTGCAACAGGGATCCCTTTCTATTCGTTACATAATTGGTTATTGTGATTTAATTATCTACGGGCTTGGTAGACATCTGTTGTCGAGTTTAAGATGGATTTGAATTTTGAGGAAGAGAGAGTGAGAGAGAGAGAGAGAGAAGGAAGATGGTGATGTAGTTGAAGGTTGAATGTTGTGATTGAATTATTATGGAGGTGGTATACAGGGTGTCCCAGTTTTTTCTTAATATAATTCGTTAGGTACTTTGTCGGGTGTAAGAGGGATTTCTTAATAATAATAAGGAAGAGGCAATTGATTGTTGGGATTATGTAGCAGTTGTATAGGGTGTACGAAATTTGTGTTTTCGAACTTTGCTCATGTGTGTATAAGCAAGTAAGAGAGGTAGGGATAAGAGATGGTGATATTACACTTAATGGTTGGCCGTTGTGATTAAATTGTTATGTAGGAGTTATATAAGGTGTCCCAGTTTTTTTTTATATCAAACTTTGGTATTATATCGGCTTATAGTAAAGAGGATAACGATGTGGAGGATTGTTATAAATTTTTGAATCTGGAGAAACAGGTGTGGAAAGAAGATGGCGACATTGTACGATTGTACGACATCGTTGTGATTAAATTATTATGTAAGAGTTATATAGGGTGTCCTAGTTTCTCCTAGAAAATTCTAATAGGGTAAAAGGAAAATTCTAATCTCATTTTCAAACGAATTAGTATATACAAGATATATTTATTATCCGATTGTTGTAATTATAATCGTGTAAAAGTTACACCGGGTGTTCCCAATTTTCTAACCAAATTTGACAGGATAAGGAGGGAATTTTTAATCTCGTTTCCAATTGATTTAGGGCGCCGATATTATGCTTAATGGTTGAACGTTGTAGTTAAGTTCTCATGAAGGAGTTGTACAGGGTGTCCCAATTTTTTCCTACTAAACTTTGACAAAGTGTTTCGAGTACGAGCGACAGGAATTATAGCATTAAGGACATTTCTGATAGTTACTCCTTTTGATTAAATTGTCGTTACACAGGGTGTCCCAGTTTTGTTCTATCCAAACTTTGGCTGTGTGTTCCATGGCTATAAGCAAGAGTTCTGAGGAACTGTGGTCGTTTTGAGGTTACTATGATACGGTGGAAGAAAGGTTGCCAATCAATGTACTAGAGGGCTATTAATATCGGTATTCAATATTTCAAAATGTTCGTTGTTCCTTTCGGTACAAGGCTGGCAAGGTTGAAGAATTAAATCCGATACTCTGCGAAGTTCATTTCAATTTTGCTTCATTTCAAGGAACCAATTGACAATTCTACGTATTAATTTGTCACATGCAACAGATCTTTCCGAGTTTCTCGAGCAACAAAATTTAGTGGCGTGAGAACGATTAATCTCGGAGGCCAAGATTCGTTTATTCGCAAAAATATCGAGAGAAAATTTAATCGAGAAGAAACTAGGTATATCGTGTGATAATTTAAACCGTGTCATTTACCGTACATGAATTTTTGCTTGTATCAAACCATGTTTCGTTGTATCTACAACATGCGAGTGCTTACAAAACATTCGTCAATTAGCTCCAACTCGAATCGAAACACAGGGGACAGATTTCGGTTTGGGCAGCTTAAACGACGTCACTCTGATCAAATATTAAAATTGGATAAAAGGTTGTTGTAGTCAATTTTAGAATTACAAGTCATAGAAAGCTTCTCGTGTGTCAGTACGAAGGAGCAAGAGAAATGACTCGTCATCATTCGTTATTTACATGCATATTCTTCTATCTATCGTCAAAGGTTGAAAACAAAGGATTACACATATCACTTCAAACACCTTCCCTTTCTGATTTATAAAAACTTCAAAATTTTCCATTTAAACATCTAATTCTTCCCAAATCTTTGACACTTCCAAACAGTACAGAAAAAGTACAGAAAAGAATTTTAAATTGAATTAAAATACAGGAACTTTCCTAAGACTTCCCAAAAAATAAATATAACAATGGAAAAATGTTAAATTCGATACAAATTCGAATTGGATCCTCGAAGGGACGAAAAAATAATTTGAAAGTAAATCTAGTAAGGAAAAATTATTTTATTATTCAATAAATGTTTCAATTAAAAAATATATCTAGTAGAGATAGACAAAGTCTGTCAAGTTTGTTACAAGTCGAGACTTGTGAGGATTAAACAGCTTGAAAATTCGCGGGAAAAAGAATCGATAGTTCATCGACTGTTCATCGTCGTCTTTGCGATTGCAGTCACTACTTCCTATTCTTCCTCCTTTCCCCTATCTGCTATTCCACCATCTCCTGTTGATGCTCCTGTTGCTGCTGCTCTCGCTGCTTGTAGCAACTAGACACTAATTTATTAATACCACTCCGACTGTTACTCTCTCTTACTCATCATGGTTTATTGACTTTCATTGCGATCCCGTCACCACCGACACGTTTTCGCATAACCCCTTTACCCTTTTAACCCCTATCTTTCGTACCTTTGTATTTCATCGATTAATTTCACGCAACTCGGAGAAATCATCGAACCAACTTGTGAAACCCTCCAGACAAATTTCGAAAGTTTCTCGGGATGATTAATTAATGCGATTCTTTCTTTTTTCTTGTAAGATCTGACGACACGAATAATTATGAGATCGACGAAGCTATACTCGAATGTTTTAAATAGGAAAATGATTTCTTATTTCAGTTTGATAACCATAGATTGGATTCGACTTGTTGAAATAAAGTTTAAGAAGGTATCTGCCAAAGATTTACTTTTAGTATTGTGTTTTTTAGTTCGTTATTGGATTAAATAAATTTTTCTGCGGTTTTTTAAATGGCAAAACGTGCTGTGAGAGATAATCACTTTTTATAGGTCTCAGAATGCACTGTGACCCGAGTAAAAGTCATTTTAGAAATAGCTTTCCATTTATAATTTTAAAATAACTTTCTATCATAAATACATTCGATGAGGTTGAAAATAAATATTCACGAACTCGTTGTATATAGGCGTCGAAATTAAACATTTTATCGAATTTTATCGATAGTAATTATCGACTATGACGTAAAGCGCGTAATTTAAAACGAAGGGAATAATTTTTCAATTCGTTCGTTGTTGAAATTCAAACGAATAAAAATTATTCGAAATTATTCGGACCTATGGGCAATTGTCAGTTTTACCTCGCGATATTATTTTTTTCTTCAAATCGCAGCTGACGCGTTTCTTATTTCGAAATAGGCAGCAACCTCCTCACGGGGCACTCCTCTTGTTGTCCCAGGAGAATCGATATATCGAGCAAAACCGGCGAGTGGGTCATTGTAGTGGGCAGGTTTTAAAGCGAAGGCTCGACGAAAAGGAAGAAAATTCCCGCTCTCCATTTGCGTAATGAGCAATCAAATTTCCTACCTTTTCTTCCCTCTGGAGCTTGGATTAATTAACGACACGGCAATTAAGACCACGTTCGACTGGGAATAAATGATACTATCCCGGAGTCGATTAAATTTCTTTCCAATCCGATACCGTTACATTTAAAACCAGCATCGTATTTCATACGTCGGAATAGAACGAATCTGATAGGTGTAGAATTAAAGTTTCCTCTATCAGCCATTTTTCAATCGAAAATTAACCCGATGCTTTAAGAATTTTTTAATTCGATCGAAGAATTAATTATTCAAATTCGAAACAAGACTGAGTCGATAGACTAACAAATTTGCACCCAAGAAATACCAAAGATCAAACCTAATCAGAAAATACATAACTAAAAAATCCTGCTCCGATTAACGAAATAATAAATCAACAAATGACAAATCAAACCTTGGACACCAAAATACGAATCCAAAGCGAAGCATCTTTCAAAAACTAAAAAATTTCATCTGAATAAATCCGAAAGTCAATTATTCAGCTTCTCACTCTTGGAACTGAAGTTTCCTCTCTGAAGAGAGGAAGAAAAGAAGGAAAACTGTGTAAGAGTACCAGAGTCGAGCTAATCTGCCTGAGACGAGGTATCAGGAGACTGTAGGGCTCCTCCGACGCGTCTTACAAAGGATCTGAGATTAATCCACGACAGCGGATTAGCAAGCCCGAATTTCTTATTCTGATCTCTAACACGTGTACGTATACACCAAAGGGAAAAAAGGAAAAATAAGTACGACTAATGTAACCGGGTCACGGACCAGCTGTTGTCGTGTTTCCGTTCCTCCGCTGAAAAGCAATCCATTACTCATAATCCAGCGTGGTCGGGTCCGATTTTATTTAAGACCAGGGGCCGGAAATCACGTAGGGCGCTACATCGATCTTATCCTTTGAAGGGAGACGATTCGATTTGCATGGAGGAAGTTTATCTCCGTGGAAGCCTAGCCGCGCTCGTGCATACCAATACCGGGGTAGGATGAATTAGCCGGAGTCCTAGGATGATTCAACCCTACCTAACTATTGTGCCAGCTCGTTGTTTCCTCTTGGTGCGCGAACATTTTCATCGGCTAGCCGCCTGCGGGGCCCGATCCAACAGGTTGACAGGAGGAAACGGTGGCTCTTGGCGTTTAGGAACTCGCCGCGATCGTGGTAACACGTCGTGCACACAATTCTTCCGAATACAAAGACACCGGGGCCGCGGCTGTTTGTTGCCAGCGACGTCGATTCAAAAGTCCGCCTGCTCTGTTAACCGAATTGAATCTCTAAGGACGATCCTCTAATTGGTGCGATTAATAATCGCCGTGCAACGAGGCGCTCGTGCGTCATGCTTTAGAAATGTCCCCCTTCCTTCGCTTTATAGATTTTTCCGTATTTCTTCCCTTCTTCTTTTTTCTCTCTCCTTATTTTTCTCCCAACCACAAATGCGGAATTTTTCGTTAGGATCGGAGGTTTCAACAGACACGTCCTAGCTTATTTTTCTTATTTATCTTTTTTTATAAAAGGATAAACGTAGAATTTCTTCAAGGTTGATGTTTGGAGAGGTAATCTTTTGGTTGGAATTTTATTTGTTCTATTTTCCCGAATTTTTCTCTTAGAATTAGGGGGATGGTAGACGGGGAATATTGTTGAAACCGATACGTGTTTGGAAGTTTAATTTTTGGGAAGTCTCGTTTCCATTTTTCCGTGTTTTCTTTTCCCTTTTCTGGGATGATAAATTCCGAATTTTGTCGAGAAGATTCGATTCTCGTGTTTTGTTTAGAAGCGGTATTTTGTAGGTTTTGAGTCAGGGAGGTGTCAAAAGTTTGCTATGTCTAAAATAAAATTCGCACATCTTCGTATCGACGTGCTTGATTAAACGAATATTTGCCGAATCTCGAGGTTCGATTGCTTCGGTCGCTGCAAGGCCTGGCAACGTATAAAAGCTGGGAGAGAGGAAAATTTAATTCAAGTCAACGATTTCCGTTATTTTCTGCGCGAACGGATGCCACTTCCGCGAATTAACGATTTAGAAACTGGACGGTAATTTCTACGAATATTTCATGCGAAATTACTTACACGTTGCGTACATAGTCATGAAATGGTCACGAGGAATCGAGGAACTTCCAAACGAGCACACTGTTCATCGTTCACTTGGTCTGCGATAGCGGATAATATTTCCCGGATAATTCGCAACGATGCGAGGCGTTTTTCTCTTAGGAGGGCCGTCCGCGGCGACGAGAGGAGGCGAGAGGAGGAAATTTTTCAAACGATATTTCGTTCTGTGGTCCGTCGAAGTGCGCGTCGCGACGGAATCGCGCTTACGACTGACACATTAACTCATTCTCCAAGCCGCCGTGCTACTACAGGCTTTTCCTCCACCCACGCAGCCAACCGCGTATCAATTGAGGGTACTATCACGAGGTCTAGTTCTGTAGAAGGTGTCTCGGAAGTGTCCGTTAACTCGTCAGTTCCTTTGCGAAACTCCCTTCAATTGCCCATCAGAATGTTTGTTGATCGTTGGTCATCGAGATCGTGTTGCTCGAATTATCATTTCCCTTTGGTTGCTTAAATAATTCACCGTTTATTCCGCTGAATTATAGGAAGACAGCTTTTTTTTAACATTAAAGCTTGTTTTTTAAATATTAGAAAGATTTCCTCGAGGGTGGATAAAATGAATATTCTATAGAAAAATGATAATATTCTAGAATTATTTGGTTGTTCGAAGAATAATTTCGCTTTTTTTTATGCGGCTTAAGCGTGAAGTTGGCTGTGAGAAAATACGATTAGGTGTTCTGTTCGGAAAAAACGAAATTACTTTCCGAATAATCTAATAATTTCTTGCTTTTGCTAATTTTTATCGTGAGAAAGTGGAGAGAGAGGAATAAAAGGTTTCTCAGTTACAAAAACACTGAAAATTTTTCTTGGAGATTAGTAAAATTAAGTGGCACGAAAGTAGTAGACATTTTGGAATAAATTTTTGTACTAGATAGTGGGAAGAAAGGATAAGAGGAAGTTGGGAAGAGATTTAGCAGTTTTTGAAATATTGAGAATTTTTTTCTCAATTAATTCTATACGAATTAAAATACCGAAAAAAGAAAATTAAAAATAATGAAAAATACCACCCGGAAGAAAGTATTCGAGAAAATCGAAAACCATCGAACACAATGTTTAATTCTTAACTGTATCTCCATATACCTTACGCTCTCATAGACCCAAGGATGAAATTTGTCGAAACGTTTAATTAAAAACACGATAGCCAACCGTAAATCGTGCCCTAACGATTATCGGTCCCTAAGTTCGCCGATTTAACGCGCTCAGCGGCCGCTTAATGAACGACGTGTGATCATTAAACGATAATTATCGCTAAAATGTTTGACCTACATGTTGCACTGTGTTTCACTTAGCTGTACGCCGCGAATCTGTTATTTGGCTCGCGATGTCGAAATTACTTAGTGACTTGCAGTAAAATTAACGGTGTTTTATCGCTGTCACGCATTACTCGTGACTTTATAATCGTGTTTACCACCGTCCCGATAAGTACATGCCTGTTTCGCGTATCGAAGGAATTTCTGCGCTTCTTTCCTTGCTCCTTGCTGTATCAACCGGCTAGAATGGGAAATATCGGTGTGCGTGCAACAGCGAAATGTCGGGTAAAAATATTTCACGTGAGAGCCGATGATGAAATCCGCACGATGTCGATGCCGAATGATTTCAATTTCTAATGGGAAAAATTATACCCACTGACGTAACCGCTCTTGCATAATATATTTATGCTGGACACGCGCGATGAATATACACGGCGTTTGATGAAAAGCTGGAAGAAATTGCCAGGGGGCCGAGAATGTACCGTGAAAGTGGCTTGGTGTAAAAACCGATGTGGATCGTTAAAAGTGTAGTAAAAAGTTCGAAAGAGAAAGATGAAGGTGGGGGAGATTCGTAAAAATTTACACCGCCAAGACTGTGAATTGCGTTCAGTTAGGAAGTTCTTGGCACGTTGCATTTAAAAATAAAACGAAGCGTTAAACAGAGGAGAAATAGTGTACGGAAATAACGCGACGAAACGATGCTGAAAGTTTCACCTCTTCAGCTGCGATATCGCGTGAGACTCGTGGTAAGGAAATCGGACCAAACACCAGTGATACGGATGACAGACGTGATTTGCAGATAGGGGCCAATGTAAGTGACACGTGTCAGGCTCGCGATTCATTTTCGTACGAAATATCTCGATGGGAATGTCTTTTACGTTTTATTCTTCGTCGCGTTCGCACGAAATCGCTGCTTCGTGAGAATAGATCAAGGAAAAAAGGAATTAAAAGTCACCCAGGTACCATTTTTAGTTCGACATGTACGGGAATAGAAGTGAAATTTGGTCGAGAAACGAGAGATGGAAGTGTAATTAAAAAATAGGAAATAGAAATAAAATTTGGAGAATTAAGGAAAGGAAGGATAATTGAAAAATAAATACTGCCAGTGGAATTTGATAACAACGGGAAGTGTAATTAAAAGATAAAAGCATGCAAAAAATTATAAAAATGCACGTGTAACCGTGAAACGAGGAAAGAGAAATATAATTGGAAAATAAGAAATAGAAATTGAATTAAAAAGATTCAAAAAGAAGCATGATTGGAATGCTGTGGACAAATAGGAATCGGGGAAACAATTAAAAGAATCGAAAACAGAAATGCAACCGAGAAATAAAAAGATAGAAATCTGGTTAAAAAATAGAAAATGGAGATATGATTGTAAAGGTAAAAAACGAAATTACAGACCTGGAATAAGAAATAGAAGGACGGTTTGGAAAATAACGAAATAGAAATACAAAATCGATGAACGAGGAATTAAATATCGGAGAAAAAAGGAAATGAGAAATTAGACAGAGACGAATGCGATTCGCGCAGAGAAGTGTCATACGATTAATAGCAGCGGAGAAATTATGCTATAGGATTTTGAACTCAGAAATACTTAACACAGTTTGAAGCAGACGAACCTCAACGAGATTGCCATTGAATTGAGACAATAGGTTTCGTTGATTGTTCCAGTCTCTCGAAATTTCGAAACAAGTGAAAATTTGCAGCGCACTAAATCCTCTAGAATATCTCTCGAGATTTCCGAGCTTAACTTCGGAACGTTTCAGGAACTGTAGTAAACTTCCCTAAATATGGTCTCCTTTTATGTGTTTTTCCTACATTGGAATCATGCTGTTACCAATTCCAACTTAATATCGAAAATATCAAAAGTAATTTTCTTTACCTTGGTACGTATATAACGAAATAAAAATATTTATAATCACCTGTCATTCGGTCGATCATGTCAATGTCAAGTTACGATAGTATTTCTTTAAAGTAACAGAATTTTAATTTCGGTTTTACGAGATTTTTACATTTTCAAAATTTGTTACGGACATTTACGATATTTCTCTATTTCGATGCAATGACGTTCAACATCGTTTCCATTTCAGTTTCCATGTTGTACGATGTCGGGCGTAAATACGCGATTTCCGTAACTATATTTCTGTTTTATGTCGGCAACGATTGCCTGACACGATTTTCGCGGACGCGCTCGTGTCCATAATCAGAAACGATTTCGAACGGTAGCCGGTGATCGATCTCGTTCGAATTTTACACCAGTCCGACGAGAAATATCTCGAATCGCGTATCGGTAATCGGACAGCGGGACGCGACGTGATTGAGTTTAATTGCATGGATAATGTCGTTCCTGGCAAACCGCGTATCGCGTGATGGAGTCGATGACGTTGACTTCGTTTCGCGAAAAAGTCCATCTGCCGATGATGCTGCCGATTCCGCGATTTTTCCCGGGATTTACGACAGTGACCGGATTTCGAAACCGGCGACATCATCCAGGTTGTATTTCGCAACGCAGGCACGTCGAATAGAACGTATAGCTGACAAGATAAATAGTTTTACAAGAAAACCTTCGTATCATGTCTAATTTTTCCAACGACATCGTTAGCAACGTCGTGACACCGCGAATTAAAATCATCCGAAAATCACCAGTGGTCCTCGAGGTCGTGTTTAGGTCATCCGCAGGTCGCAAGGTGTCATCGAAATGGTTTTATTAGCAAGCAAGGTGATTCGAAAGCCGCGGAGGCTCATGTAGGTCATATTACTCGGAGTAAAGATTGTGCAAAGGTCACGCGAATGTCATGGATCTTCGCACAGGTCTGGTCGGTCAAGGTCGTTCGAAGGTCACGGAGAATCCCGGAAACCGTGCCATCGACGGTCGAAATCATTCGAAGGTCACAATGGGTCGTCGAGGTCGCGTTAGTGGCTGTTAATGACATTCGTAGGAAGCCGATGCTCATCGCACTCTTATCTTCGAAAGGTGAAGGTCACACGAAGATCAGAGATCGTCGCAGAGGTCTCGTCGTCGGTCAAGGTCGTTCGAAGGTCACAGAAGACCGCGGAAATCGTGCCATCGACGGTCGAAATCATTCAAAACTCATAAAGCGTCGTCGAGGTCGCGTTACTGGTGGTCAAGGACATTTGTAAGAAACTAGTGGTTATCAAACTCTTATCCTCGATAAGTGGAGGTCACTCGAAGGTCACGGAGGATCACAGAGGCCTTGTGTATGGACGAAATTATTCGAAGGACACAAGAGGTCGTCGAGATCGCGTTACTAGCCGTGAAGGAAATTCGTAAGAAACCGGTGGTCATCGAACTCGTATCCTCGAAAAGCGAAGGTCACTGGAAGGTCACGGGGGGTCACAGAGGTCGCGTGAATGTCGAATAAGGCCGTTCGAAGGTCACAGGTAACCGTTACTTTCCTTTCCCCTCGTTGGCGACCGTTTCCGCAAATTGTCAGCGGTGAATTTATAGTTTCTGTTCTACAGCGAGGTAACTCGCAACGCGATATCGCGTATCAGCCCGAACGAACGTATCATCCAACGCGTTATCTCCTGTACCGGTGTTTACGTAATCGCGGGAAAGAAGACATAACGACACGGAGGAATTGGATCCCGGCTCGTTTCGACAAATTGCCGCAATCATTGCTAATTACCGTAATAGCTTATTCGGCACGTTTTACCCGTGAACTGGAATCAGCGGGACGTGTTACCTACGAACACAGCCACGGAATTCAAAGGAGAGAGGATGATTCCGCTTTCGAGATAAGATTATCTCGAGGGACGCGGATAGCATCTCGTCGAGGCGCGTGCGAATCAAAGGGTACACGGATAATTCTGTTAAACCTTGCATACATTTATTTCATAGCGTCCTTAGCTCGAGAATTTGTTACATCATATAAACATAGACATTTCGATTTTTACTATTACCTATCTCGATATACCGGCGCACTGTGTAGGGCTATAATACTTCTAGGCATGCAGTTATTCCGTTCTCTCCTAGCCGTTCTTCCAATTTCACCGGCAAAACGCGCTGCGCACGTTGAAACGCACTTACACTCGAATCTCCTCGCTGCCCATTCAGATCAGTTAGCCTCACGTTACGTGCCTCATTCATACGTTCTTAGATAGCTGCGCATACGCATACTCTCTCCCCACTCCTTCCTCGCCTCCCCCACGAATTCTCATTTCCATAGGATCGTGGCAATTCTCGCGAGCTACCTCTCCTGCCAAAAGTATCGGCGAGACTCCATTTTTTTTTTCCTACCGTCAATTTTTCGATCGCATCGAGTTTTATTTAGAACTCGGAGAAATTTCGGAAACCCTCGGAATTATAGAAATATACAATTTTTCAAGCCAAGCTTCCAGTTATAAGTACAATTTTAGAATCTACCTCCGCTCGATGGCTTCCTATACGAAATTCGACTTCGAGGGTGTCGAAGGTACCCGAGGAGGGGTGGAAAAGTCTCGGGATGATTTTTTTCGCGAGTATCAGAGGTCGTTGAGCCCTGTCTCGATTCGAGATTCGAACATTCGCTGCACTCCCAGGAGAATGAAGGAAATAAAACAACCAGCAGACGAGTATATCGAGAAGGAACAATAATAATTATATTTATTACGCAGTTTACAGTTATTTAGGTAGTGTGTTGAGTCGACGAAACAAATGCTTCATTTTTTCTTCTCCTTCCTCTCTGTTGTCTTTCCTATTTACGTTTCCCTTTCGTTATCCCCCCTCCCCGAAATAAAACGAAACGAGCTGCCTCTCGGACAGACGCGGCGCACGCGTCTTCGTCATTCTCCGTTCGAGGAATAATACATTCGTGTAGGCTGGTCCGAGAACGAAAGCATTTGCTATACTTTTTTTAAGCGTAAGACCGTTTAAAAACTTGGTATACACCTCAGTCGCATGCGCTACAAGTCCACCGATCGAGTGAAATATATTAAGGTTTCTCGGTAAAGTAAATGTACAAATATAACTCGTTAGGAATTTCGAGCAATCACAAGTCTCGAACACACTTTCTTCGCCGCCTTTCGCCCCCTCTACCCCCACCCACCCGAACCCGTTGCCCCCTCCCGAACAGTTTTAAATCGAATCCTCGATCGCCTCATCTCAAATTATTGTCCAAGTATAGACGTTAAGCTTCGTAGAAAACCCTATATCTTTCTCTCTCTCTCTCTCCCTCTTTTTCTCTCCTTCTCCCTCTCCGTCATCCCCACCTACGACCCCATCAACCCCCCACTCTTTCTCTCGCTCTCGTTTAAACGTCCCGCGCGAACGTTAATCTCGTTACAAGGAGAGTTACTCGCACGTTATGTTTGGTCGAATGCGGGATTCGTTAATGACTACGGCCCTCGCAACTTCCTTCGTGTGACCAGCAGCCTCGGTGCAGGTCTTTCGACTCGTTCCAGTCTCAGCCTGGCCTCTGTGTCTCTCTCTCTTTCGTTATTCCTTTGTTTTCCCCGGCATTTCTTTGTTTCTCCTGCGATCCGCGAGCTTTCGGAATAACCACGACGACGATAATAAGAAAGTGTTTAATATCTTCGTATCTAGTAATTTTCTAGTTCCGAGAATTTTTGAACGAGTNCTCTCGTTTAAACGTCCCGCGCGAACGTTAATCTCGTTACAAGGAGAGTTACTCGCACGTTATGTTTGGTCGAATGCGGGATTCGTTAATGACTAGTTCCGAGAATTTTTGAACGAGTGCAAAGGGAAAGTAGTTTTATCATTTTTTGATTTTCGTTTTGCCGATGAAAATTAGACCGAATGAGAAGCTGAAAGTTATTTACAATATAGTAATTTTAGAAGAGTTTTGAGGCCTGTTTTGCCCGAGGCTTGGAAAAAATTAGGAATAGCTGTGAATTTATTTACACGACCGATTTCCTTTGAAATAAAGTTAAATGGATAGAGTAGTATACAATGGCGATTATGTACAGGTCTAATCTAATCTATGTTCGTCGATCGTATCTCTAAATAGGAAATTTTTTCCGAGTTTCTAATTGTTCTAGAATTTTGAAATTTATTCAAGCGATATTTATCTCGAAATTCTATAATCTCATCAAGTTCCCGTTTCCGAGTGTACAACTTTCGAAAAAATTTCTGAAACATCGTTACCCGATTCTGAACTCGATTCTGATGCCTGAATTCTTCGCCTAACTGGTAAATCGGTTGTCCAACGAATAAAACCTGCAGCATTATCTTTGACGAACCTATGAGACTTCTTGAGCTGAAGATGGAGTTAACGATCAGGCCCGTATGTCGGTATGGAAGATCCTCGCGCATCGTATTCGTCGTCGTAATTCTGAAAGCTTTCGATCGCGTCTGCTCGTTCTGTCTTCAATTTCACTTACAAGTATTCAATTCGACACGTTGCTCGTCATCTCTGTCCAAAATTACAAAGCTTCCGATGCAAGCCGTAGAAATCAAACGTTAATTAAAAAAAAAAAAAAAAAGAAAAGAAAGAGAAAAGATTTATTCGTCGATAAATAAGATTGTCGATTAACGAGCAACGTGTTAACAACAACAACAACATCCGGTTGATCTGTGGCTGTGCAACGAAACTCGTAGAATAGCGGAGAAATGAATTTCTGAAACGTAACACGCGGTAGGCAACTTACGTTACTATTAATACTATGAAACTCGTAAAATACGTCGCTATGGTACACCTATTACTTTCTACTACGGCATACAAGGAGAAAAATCAATAACAATAAGTGACACATCCGACGGTTGCTACGATATAATGCTTCGTCTCGTTCTCCCTTCCCTCTTTTCTCTTCACCTTTCCTCGTCTTCATCTTCCTCTGACATCCGAAGGAAACGTGCACGCAGAACGGTGAAAATAATTTCATCGCGAAAGAACAGCACGAAACGAAGGCAGTTACAATGATTCCTCCCGTGGGGAAACGCTAATACAAGGATAATAACGCAAGATAAATGTTTACGTAAATTAATGAAAAATCGTGCGCAGAAGAAATTATACGAATGACTACATACGACCTAATCTAGATATAATAAGAAAGATTTCATTTCCTTCTTTCCTTTTTCCCTTTCCTCCCTCTCTCACTCTCTCTCTCTCTCTCTCTCCCTCTTTCTCTCTCTCGTTGGTCCCCTTTCGGTACGACGGTCGGTCATAGTCGTTAATTGGAACCTTCTCGATAAACGTTTATTTCATAAATACTCGCTGATCATTTTACACTTTCTACAAGGAAAAATCGCTATTATAAACGTAGAAAATTATTAACGCTGCCGTGCAACCTCGAATACATATCGCTAACTTAATTAACCCTTACGTACGAATATTACGAATCGTTTGAACGATAAGATCGACAAAGTAAAGATCGTACAAATAATCCAAGATCGGAGAATCGCAGTCGTTCGACTTGTTTTTCGTCCTCGAAAGGGCTCGTACCGAAAGGGTTGGAAAACGCTGAACACCGTGCACGTACTGCTGAGTATTTTGTCGACTGGCTCGACCCTTTGCACTTTAGATCACCTTCCAAGAAGACGGATCTCATCCTCTTTCTCTATTCCTCTCTTTCTTTACCCTCGATGAAAATAATAAAACGGAAAGGAATCGTAAAAGATACGATACGCGTTGGAATCAAACGCATTTTCTCGAGATGCCGAAAGTGCAAAGGGCTCGATCGTGCTCCTGTAAAAAGTCCGTTTGCCTGGAATGAACCACGGGCGTTGCAGAGGCGTGTCTGAAAAAGGTGCATGAAGAACAATCGATCGATAACGAGAGATCCGCGACGAGAGGTTCGCCGCAGGATCGATACGTGACGAGGAATAAATATACGACTTAAATACTGGCAGTGGAAGATGCAATGCAGTTATCCGCAGAGTAGGTACACGTTAAATAGGTACGCGAAACATTTAAGAGGGGGGCTTTAAGTAGTTCCGAACGAATCACGCCTCCCCGATGAAAAACAATCGCAAAACTCATCGTTGATGCTCGACCGTACGTTTTTAAATAATCCGCTCATACAAAAATAATTACGCGGCCCTCCGCTTCCGGGCGCAGAGATTGTTCCGGAGTCACGTCAGTTACGCTCGGACCCTCTTCTCCGACGTCGTCCATTTACAATTCGCCGTCCTGACGCGAGGTCCACCAATTCCTCCACCCCGTTTCAACGCCTCGGAGCGACCCCCGCGAGTGCGATTCGCGGCTTCTCGAACCTCGAGGACTGTACCTTAGGCCGTGGAATGAAAGATCCGAGGCTCCGGGGATCGCTCACGGCCCACCAATCGGTGGAGACCTCGGCTGACCCGATGATTTCTTGCCTTTTACCGAGGATTGCATGCATAACAGAAACCGGAAAAAGTCGTCGAAATTTCTCCCGAGCTCCAAACTCGATCGTCCGAAGCTCCGCCTTTTTCGTTATAACCTGGTGTCTCTTTCGAAATTTAATTAATCTTGACTTTAGTGGAAATCGCCGATATTGCAATGAAACGTAGGGAAGAGGCAAGAAACACGGTACGTCTTTTAAATATATATATATAATATATATATGTATACTTTAAATATATATATATACTTTCCTCCGCTGTGTTAAATTATCCCACTAAATACCGAGAGGTTAAATCTTCATAAAAAAAGAAGAAAGAAAAGGAAACGTGGCTTAAATGATAATAGGGTAATTAAGATACGTAGTAACAAAACGAAGCGAGTCGAAATGGAAATGTTTGTCTCTTCGTGTACATATGTGTGTGTTCGTGTCCGTGTGTGTTGTTTTCGAGGATCTTCTGCCAGATATTCGATTCTTTTTTTTTTCGCATTTCGTTATTTTCTTTTTTTTCGCTTTTTCTTTTCTCTCTCTTTTAACCGGTGCAAACGCAACTGTCTGTTCGAGAAACTTGCTTTTATATAAACGTTTACTCAGAGGACAATAGACCTAACAATCCATCAAGTTCCACGATTAACATGGGTAAACATATTTTTTTGTTCAGAGAAACACGAAAACTCCCTATACATCTTTTAATACATACGCGACGGTTCCTTAGCTTTAGTTTTTATTTCTTTTTTTTTTTTCTTAAACCGCTTTGCTCGTTTTACCTTTCCATCTATCGAGTTTGCTCTTAAGTTACAATTATATAAATCGTCGAGAAAATAGTTGCGCGAAGCTCGGCGAGCTAGCGAAGCGTTCGTCGTTCCGTAATCTCGGTGTGGAACGTTTGAAAATTGCGAAATTTCGACCTCTCAGACTAAATTCTTAACATCGAGAAACCGAAGCTTGCGACACTGAACATTGAACGAAGGTGAGAATTTCATTAACAACAATCCCTAGACGATTATTCTCGAAAATGTCACATTCACCGTTTTAGACTTGCGAGCTAAAAAGTTCCTCGTTTAGCCGACGACGATCGTTATCAGAGGATCGTCGAACGAGAAAAGTGGGAACCTCTGAGAGATCGACCAACGTTAAGCGTGAATTCTTATCTCATCCTTTAGTTTCAACCACTACCATCCCACCACCATCATCATCATCATCATCATCACCATTACTAGTCGTTATCCATTAGATCTATTTCACACTGAGCGAACGATACTGACGGTGCCCCATTGCGGTCCCTGTTCTCGCACCAAGTTTCCACTCTTCGCTCTGAAATCGTTGAACATACGTCGATTAATATAATACCTAGCGCTGTATGCGTCGATACTGTCCTCTCCCCGAATTCTCTCTTAGTCCTGTGTGATCCGCACGCACGCACAATATAATTCTTTCTTCCACCTTCGAATATACATCACACTGAGCCGGCTGTGTGCTGTTTCCGCGAGTCTGTGTCCATCTGTCTTTGTTACAATTTTTTTTCTTCGCCCGTTGCATGCTTTTGCGTCTCTCTTTCGTTTTCTTTTTTCGTTACGAATATAAGCGGCCTGGCAGTCCCGTTGGGCCCCAATGCTTTCGTCACGCGCCCCGCGAGGATGCGCCGAGGAGGACTCGTCTGCGCGGATCTCGCCACATCGGTCGCGAGCGTTGAAAGTTCGAATTGGGACACTGTCTCGGTTCTCGGGGGTTTCCTCTCGGTCTCGATACGTCTCGACGCGTATTTATGGAACACCTGTGGCGCTCGACGTCCCTCGGTCCTGGCTAGTAACATTTCTGGGTGCACGTGCATTTGCGCACCAGGTCGACGTCCTTCGTGTACCGCATCCCGTCGGCGCAGATCAGTCGAACCTGTGGTTCACACATGTTCCGTGGTTTATTCCATGTTACCGTCTGTTCACAATTTAGGATGGATAGATCTCGCGTATAGGGTCAGAGTTTCTTTGTCGATTCGTCGAAAATTGGAAGTAATATTTGGTCAGGGTTAAAATCGTCGAGAGATTAGGCAAAGATGGAAATAGGAGAGTGTGATATATCTGGAAATATTTTGGTGTTCTTCAGAAGAACGCGTAGAAGAGAAGAAAGTCATGGAAACGGGTTGTTTATGTATACGTCTGACTATGCCAAGGCTTGTACTACTGACGAACGAGTAAATAGCAAGATGGGAAATATTTTCTTTAATTAAATCGTACCTTGCGCCGTTTCATCTTCCGTGGCAGGCAGCAGGAGTTGCCACAACTACCCCAACACTTGGCAAGCTTCACCAGTCGTCGACTCCGACATCCGTTCTCGCTGTAATACTCTTTGGTGTGCTCCTTGCGACACGTCGGTGCTGAAACACAGGCGCGACGTAATTATAATAACACTCCCAAATATTTCCTAAACTAAATCATCCCCGAAAATTCTAAAAAATTTCTAGATCTCATCCTCAAACTAGATACGATTGAAAATTTAAAAGGGAATACTTGCATCGTGACAAGATTTATTTAGCCAATTCATTTGTTACATTTTATTATTGAATTTATCTACCTTTTTCGCAATACCGTCCCTGCCATCCAATATGACACTGGCACAGGTATCCGTTTCCGATCGGCGATGGCACGCACTGCGAACCCTTCTTGCACTCGTGTCCCGCACAGGGATCGGAAATTATCGTGCCAGGTCCTGTCATAACGATGTCTGCAATAAACGACGTGTAAATTAGTCTGTCGACGCGACATTAAACGTCAATGCGAAATGTCTAATAACGCGGCGTTAGATGCTCGGGGAATATTATATCGAATATAAAATGTCGGACTGTACCGGAATGTTCGTGAGCCATGTTCTCCTCTGGCATCAATTCCTCGTTGCTGCCGCTGCTGCCCATAATTCCTTCCGCTTCTACGACGTCTCGCGCCTCGTCAGCTTCTTCCTCGTTCGACATGCATCCGGGAGTTACGCGATGCATCTTCGCCGCGTTGCTGAAGTCTACCAACTTATGATTGATCCACATCTCGGAGATGTAGCCTGGGTAGGCAGGAAATGAAGAATCGTTAGGTCGAAAATAGCATCAAACTGTCGTATCATTGTATCCTGACCTTTGACTTTGATATCTAATCGTCCGAATCCGAAAATTAATATCCTACTATATCTTATAACCTTCGTTTTTATTACCTAAATTTACGATGAAAGTTATCGAGTGAAAGTAAAATTCCGTGAGTTCTTTGAAAATTTGGGAAGTTTTCGAAACACGGAATTCCGACATAAATTTACTCGTTTATTATTTGTTAATAGAAAAATGCAAGGGAGGATAACTTTAATAATTTTCTAAACTTTGATGATTAATAATTTGACGTGGCAAGCGAGTATATTAATTTTACTATAGTCAAATTTATAACTATGGAATTCGACGTAGAATGGTTAAAGAAAATAATAGAAAGTTTTATGCGATAAGTAATAGTTAACGAATTATTGTAAACTAAACACGCTTTTAACGATGCGGTGATATTGGAACGGTGGAAGATCGGCTTTTGCCAATTACTTAGTCGTTCATTCGAGCGGAAACTGACCCTGGAAGCTAGTGATGTTCATCAGGTGAAACTCCATGAGCGCAATGGTGGCGACTTCCGGCGCGACGCCGCCGACGTACATGGACGCGTCGAGTTTCAGGTACTCCTTGGGACCCTCGTTAATAATGCTCCTGGCAGAACCGCGGTCGACCCTCATCGTGAAGTTCTTCTTCACCGCGAGAAGCTCAGCCACGTGAGGTTTTCCATCGGCCACCGTTTCGTAACTATACATCGTCGAGGTTGGATAGTTTCCAACGTCGTACGAGACTCTAATGCGGCCTTTGAACAATTCCACGGCGATATGGTCGCCATTTTGGCCGTCGTAGAGGAGAACCCCGTTTTCCTGCGTGGTCGCAAAGACGATGGTCACGTTCGCTTCTGGCCTCGTGCGTAGCGGCTCCAGCTCGACCAGCGAGCTGTTGTCCACAAAGCTCAAACTCGTCAGGTACTCGCATCGTTTTCCTTCCGTTTAAATTTCTCCATCAGTTCTATTATTCTCTTATCGACGCTGGCCAAACAACAACCTCGGTATTTTATACATAAAATGATCGTTTCTTTTCAATTTAAATCCCAATTTTAGACAGAAGATATTTGATGATCGAAAATCCGAGGCTGTTTATTGGCCAGCCTAATATGTAGATATTTTTGGTTTTTATTATTAATTCTTCGGTTTTCGAAGACCCGAGTACTTTATCTACTGTGAAAAAGCTGCGCGTGATAGTGCGTTAGTACTTCGTCCACCTTGTCTGTACAGTTAGCAATTATTTTTCTCTTTCTCGGATGGCCCGTACCATAGAGCGATATTAATAGAAATTTCGAAAAAGTACAGGTGTCTTCGAAATAATTTTCTACTTACAGCGGATAGCGATGGAAATAGGGAAAATTATTTCTCTGGGTAAAAAAGAGATACGAATATGAATCCAATTTTACGTTATAGTAGATGGGCCGTACTACATTGGAAAAATAATAGAAATTTCGAAAAAGCCCTGATGTCTTTGAAATAATTAAAAAAAAATAGGAAAAATTATTTCTCCGCGTAGGAAAGAGATACGAATATCTATTTAATTTTACTTTGTAGATCATGGTCAATACCGTAGGGCATGATAAGATTCAATTATCCTAAAAATAACCTTCTCTAGATACAATTCCAGCTTCAATTTAATTTCTAACGCAAGTTTGACCGATTATTTCCGCCAGAATTCGAAGGTAGAGACAGAACTGCTGTTTGATAGCGAGAACTCGCCGGAGGAATTTTATGGAATGAGAAAACGCGAGGTTTCGTTGGAGTTGATGTTAGAACGATAAAAGTAAAAGTGGGAGGACTTTTATAGGTGTTCTCGTCAGGTTTAAAGTGATGAAACAAGTTACTCACCGGTGTAGCCGGGGTGGCACTGGCAGAGGTAGTTCGCGGCGGAAGCGGGAGCTGGTTGGAAGCATGCACCATGCTGACAGTCATGGTGTGCACACGGACTAGTCTGTGGATAGAGCATGGCTGTTGATGGTGTAGCATCGCAGTATCTCCCTGTATATTCCGCCGCGCACTTACACTCGTAATTGTTTATGCCGTCGATGCAAGTAGCACCGTTCTGAAAAATAAACAAGAGAAAGATCGAAAAATAAATTTCAATATCGAGCTCCGAAGTTCAGAATCCCATGCAGGCTGAAGTTAAAAGCCACGGATGCCGGAGTCTCATTCTCCACATCGAATTAACAATCGAGTAGCTGTACATCTTTATTACCGTGGACTTCGGAGAAGGAAAAATTAAATTAAATTTTAATCAGTGGCCCCGGACTGTTCTACGCTTATGGAGGAATTTTTAATATTCTACGGTAAAAGGTTACAAAGTAATTTCACTTTCTAAGATTAAATCGACGAAAAAGTTCTCGAATCCTAACTAGACATTAAACGAAAGTTACTGTACATTTTTGGTTACGATCGTATTGGAAAGAATATTTAACGTTAAATTTCCAAGGGCCACTGTAGATATCAAAGAAGGATTATTCTTTTAAAAGCGTATCAGAATTAATTTACTTCAAATTATATCTCGCTCGAAATTTTCAAATGCTACAGTATACGCTACACGTATAATTCCTTGGAATTTCTCAAGATTTTGCTATTACCGATATTTACGTAATTTTGAAAATGAAAAAAGAAAAGGGAGAAGAAGAAAAGTATACCTGGCAAATATGATCAACGCAGTCATCCAGGTTAGTGGAACAATTGAGGCCGGCGAAGCCGATTGGGCATTCGCAGCTATAGTGGGTCCCGTGGTCGACGCACTGGCCCCCGTTCTCGCAGGGGTCGTGCCCTTTTGTGCAAAAGGGTATCTTCTCCTCGCAATACTCGCCCATGAATCCTGGGGCGCAGTCGCATCTGTAGGCCTGTATGAGGTCGACGCAGGTTGCGTTATTCGCGCACTTGTTGTTCTCACAGTCGTCGACGTTGTTCTCGCATCGAAGTCCCTTGTACCCGGGGGCGCAGTCGCAACTGTCACACACCGACTGATCGTCAATCGAGACATTGACCACGTCCTTCGATCGCGGTATATCCGCCAATCTATCATTTTACACGTAACCCACCTATCCACGAATTTTCCGCGACCGATCTCTCATACGTAAGAATTAAAAAGAATTCTCATTTTTAAGTTACCTCAATTTTTTTCAAACTGAAACTTCAAAGTCAAATAAATTTTTCGAATTATTCCCGAATTATTCCCGAGTGCAGCATTTTGCTTTTGAAATTTCCTATCATTCCGGGATGCAGTGTTTTTTTTTAATTTAGTGTTATTCCGTTGTGCTATATATATATTTTTTTTTATTTTCCATTGTCCTGGAATTCTGTATTATTAAAATTCAAGATTGTTCTGTAACTTTGTTTTACACGGCACTCGCGACATTCGTGACACGTTTGTTTTCGAGTATTTCGAAGTGACATTTTTGAACGTTAATGCGATAATAAGCATCGAAGAAAGAATCGTAATTGCCTCGTCGATAGATCGTTACGTGTAGCTGCTACTCTTCGGGGCTCACGTGCAGAGGTCCCGTTTTATTTATTCATACAACAGTGCACGCTTTTTGTACGTGCAATTTACTGCTACTGAAACTACATTTCATACTCTACTTATACGTTAAACAGCGCTTTTACAATGCAAATACGCTTGCCCGTGTATTTTTCAGGGAATACATCGCGGCGCGATATTAAGTCCTTCGTTAGCATGTTCGTAAATTTGAAAAAAAAAAGAGGAAAAACAAAAGGGAAATGCGCCAGATGGATACGTAATCGTTGGTTCACGCTACTACACAGCGAATGTACTTTCATCAAATCGAGTCTGTACTCAGTGATACGAGTGTCGATTCCTTTTTCGGGATCGATGCAGTATGCTACAGTGGATACTCAAAGCTACCGTTTTCACCAAATACATCTGTACTTCACGTGCACGTCTACTCAATTTCTGACCAAAACTACTGCCTTCCGTGCGAGGAAGGTCCAAAAGAAATCGATCGAGCTACAGCAAATGCACAGGTTCCAACTCGTGATTCTGTGTGTCTGCAGCGGGATTCTAATCCGACCACTATTTTCTCTCCCTCCAATTTTTCATACAACAAACTATTTCATAAAAAGTATCGGTAGAAACAAATACAGCATTTAAAAGGATATTTAAATATCAATTTAAAAATTACATTCCAAATTAAATATTCGAATTAAAATATACCTTTTCGTGTTAACTACTTATTTCACATAGTTCGATAGTTACAAATTTTTATTTCAATCTCTACTCTATAAAATCCAAAGGATTAAATTCAGGAGTAAATTAATGAAATTAAAATTGCGATTAAAAAAGAAATGAAAAATAAATAAGTTTCAAATGAAATTCAAATGGAATACATAAGTGTAGATAAGAAAGAAACGGTGATGGTGGATTAGAGTCCGTCGCAGAGAATTCTACGGGCACCACTGAACGAGCACATAGAAATCAGACCCGAACGAGCTTGGGCTAAAAATTCACTACGGTTTAGTCGGCACGTTTGATACCTGAATCTTCCTTCTTCCAATACTTTACAAGTTCCGGCGTTCCGGCAAGGATTTCCATAGCACGCGTCAATTTTATGTTCACACCGGTCCCCATGATATCCTGGCGCGCACTTGCAACGGAACTTCCGGTCCGGGAGCGTCTCGCAAAATCCTCCGTTCTGGCATGGCGAGGTGTAGCACAGGTCGCACTTGGCCAGGACTTCGGCTGGCTGTTGCTTGGCTGCGCGGAAGAAAGGTCTACGATTAATGAGCAATTTTAGTACCCCATTGTGACAACGGGCCAAAAAACCATGAACTAAACAGACTGCGTCAGAGGCCAGTGAGAAATCAAAAACATCTGTAGAACGTTTGGCGATCGTGGAGCAACAGCGGCCAGCTGATCCATACATCCTTCCAATTTTCCTTTAACGGGTTTCTAAAATTAGGGGCGAAATTCTTCAGATATCGTAATCTCGAAACGTTTCGAAATTTTTAATTTTGAGTTTTGAGAAATTTAAGAAACTCAGATAAAATGGGAAATGACCGAACAAAGTAGCGCATTTGATAGA
>NIJG01000029.1:3211513-3242468 GCA_002201625.1 Euglossa dilemma
TCAAACCATGTGTCCCTTTCTCAAATAGCACATGTTTGATAAAAACCCGTTCATTTTGCTCAATTATCGCTAGAAAAGCTCGAAGAATTATTCCAAAACCAGGATTAAAAATTCGAGATCTAAATCCCTTAAACCCAAGTGTCCCCTTCTCAAACACAGCGTACCCTCTAACAGTAACTCAATCTGAATATTATGAAAAACCAGTTCGGAATAGAATTTCCGTACGGAAAGTCATATATGAGAAGACTCGGATGGTCGGTGATTGCAGTGATCAGCGTTGACCGAACGATCCGAAAAACGCTATAACGCGAGATCTGGTCTAAGGGATTTCCCGGCAACCCGCCCAGCACAGCAGGCCGCTCTCGCCACGATCGCGATATCTGTCGAGGAAATACATACTTTCGCATTGGAACGCGGCCGCAGGTGTCGTGAGCAACAGCTTGTCCCTCATAGCTGGAGGCTCCATGCATCTCGCGATGCCTGCCTCCACGTAATCCGTCTTCACCCACTCGGCTAGCCAGCCCATGCTGCAGTCGCAGTACAGCGGGTTCGACCCCAGAGCTCTATAAACACACAGGTTGCTGAATTATCGACGGACGGAGAGCAGCAGGGTTCGCTAAACTGCCGGTAGAGGGATACTCACAGGTGGGTTATAGATTGAAGATCCTCGAACGCGCCCTCCGGGATCACCGATATGTCGTTCCCGTGCAAAGACCTGCAATCCCGGATTTTAAATGGTCATTGGTAACCGAAGGTTTCTTTCAAAATTGATTTTACGAAAATAATACGAGACTGATAACGGCATCGCTTTAATTTCGAATCCGAGTCGCATTATCACGCTGGCTTGATCGTTAATTGGAGATGGAGAATCGTAACGGGGTTTATTTTCAATTGTAAATTTGTTGCCAATCAGCTTGGATTGAAAACAATTCTATTGAATTGTGTACACTGCAGGGTTCTTTGTAATTTTACTTCAAGATTGAATTTGGTCCGAGTTATTTTGCGTTGAAAATAATTCTACGTAAATTGTATAGGACGCGTAGTTGCAAGAGGTAGCTTGGTTCGTAAATTTGGATTTAATTCTCTGTTCAGTTTACAGTGAGAAACAATCGATGGGGATGTAAAATAATTACCTTCATATATGAACAATATCAGTTGTTTTTATTAGTTTGGTAGGTCTATTATTTAAAAGAATTTTGATAATTTTTACTATTATCGTAGAATTAATTTAACGTTGTAGGTCTTCTTATTTGAATGGCAAATTCGTTTTGATTAATATTCATCGAGTTTTGATATAAACGTAACGGGCCCCATTACGAGAATTCTGCGAGTAATCACTGTCAACGAGCGTCATTAACATCATTAACAAAAATCTGTACTTGGAATTATCATTTGCCGATGTAATACGATAAATCCAATCCTTGGAAATGTTAATTCCGTATAAATTTGTAATATCCGGCCCGATAAACCTGTTCATAACTTTATGAACACGCAAAAACGATTTAACGAACTAATTATAATAATTACGGCCATAAAGAACGGCCGGTCCTCAAATTGTCCTCATCAAGGAATTAATAACGCAATCAGAATAAACGTATGACGATAAATCAGCGAGGATTGTGATCGATAAAACGGCACGCTCTCGGCCGTTAATTTAACAGAGATCGTTTCTCCAAACATCGCCGCTTTTATTTATTCCATTATCGAACCTTAATGTATGCCCCATTACCAATTGTTTTTCATCCCACTCCCACGCGTTTCGGCTCGCATTCGCGGGGAACCAAAGCGTGCTGGAAACTCTCCCCTGTTTCCAGAAACGGCCCCTTTCCGCGAGAAAAATGGCACCTGGCCGCTCTGTTCGCGATTTCGTCCCTTTTATCGCGTCATTTCGAGTAATTCTTTCTCCATGGGATTCATGAAAACGCTCCCCGCGCGCGGAATCGACGTATAAATCAACGCATTGTTCGAGAAATGAAATTATGCTATTCCAAACTCACATTATCCGCAGAGATTTCAAGCCGGCCAGAGCGTTGCGTTCGATACACTGCAGCTTATTGTAGCTGATTATTCTGAAAGAAAAAAGATTTTCGTGGTAAAATTTGTCGGTGAAAAATCAAAAAGTCGCGAATAACAGAAGAAATTTCAATTTTCCTACGATTATTAATAAAATCACGAAAACTATCACAGACGAAATCGATCAAATGACAATAACGTCACGATAAAACTAAAAATTCGCGAATAAAGGAGAAAATGGTCCCGTTCGAATAAGTGTTAATCGGTTAAATCACAAAAATAGAAATTTTATAAATAGAATCGATTAAACTTTCCGACTGTCACTCAAAAAATACGAAACTTATCAAAAACTAATCGCGGAAAAAATAAAAATGGCAATCTTCAACATGAAATCGTAAAAAACGAAGATCTAAAGGTCGCTTAAATCTTCGAATTTCGCGAGAAAAATATCGAACGTATCGATAGAAAGCAAAATGATGCCGCTGAAAGAGTTAGAATCGAGTGACGGACTTACAGGTGGGAGAGCTTGGTGAGATTCCTGAAGGTGTCGTTGGACAGCATGCCGATCTGGTTGTTGCTCAGGTCCCTGAAAGGCAAAGGAAGAGAAGGTGGGTGTTAGGCGTGTCGGTGTAGCAATGGACGAAACGTTACGAGGTCAGACGCGTGTCTTATTTACAGTCTAGCGAGGATCTTGAGGTGGCTCAGCCTCTCTGGCTGGATCGTCTTGATGTCGTTCTCGTTCAAATACAGCTCGGTGGTTTCCGGCGGAATCCCACGTGGAATCTCCGTAAGCTGGGACCTCGAACACCTCACCACTGACTCGGCGCAATTACATTGGGGTGGACAGTAATCGTCTCCTAGGCAACCCATGCTGTCGTCTGTGGTTCGTAAAGTAGACGATGGATCGTTAATCTCGGGATCAATCCGGGCAATCAAAGGAGCTGATCGCGGCAAGAAACGTTCAAACTAGGTTCATAGAAACGGACAGCTACTCCGACGGTCTGTCCATCATCGATGAGAGTGATTCGTGAGAGTATAATATATTTTTCAACCTATTGACACGTCTATGATCATCGTTGATCTGATATTAGATTGTTATTAAATTAGGAATTCGTATTTGTTACGCGATGCAATGAATCTTTGGTGTTTCGAAATTCCGAATTACTCAAACAGGAGTGTATTTCACGTTTGACGACACTCGGCTCGCTGAAATATCGCGTTTTAAAATTACACCAGTGGCCACGTATTTTATATTAATTTAGCGATATAAAACGACTCTGGTTACACGCAAGATAAATAAGCGTCGATGTAGATTACGCTCTGGATGAGTTATGATCGGCATACTGATTGGTATATTTTTTTCGTGTCTATTAACCCGTCAGCTACGAATGACAAATCAACTCGTCACTCTGATTAATGATGTCTGGCCGGAATTTATTTTCACAATGATTCCCTGCGCTTTCTAATATTCATATTTCTCGCTTCGTTACGTCTGTATTTACGTACGTATTTTAAAAAGGAGATCAAAGCAAAGGTCTGCGAATTCTCCTGACAACGAGGTATTCAAGTAAATGCATCGAAATTGAAGAAGATTTCTATTTTGATATATTTTTAATTTCGGTAAACGACACTCGGAAATTCGCAAACGATTATGTTTCACGTTTCTCGCCTTTTTTATCTAAACACTCGAATTAAAATCGACTTAAAGTAAATCTAATATGCAGAAAATTGTAGATCAACGGGTTGCAGGATTAAATAAAAAAAGCAGAGGAAGTAGCGCGATTTGCTAGCGAAAATCTGATTTCACCGAGAAATTTCAGCGTTTCAGCGTGAGAATTCGCTTTGAAGATCGCTTCGATTGAGAAATTAATTACGAATACTCGAGACATGGAGGGGAAGGTCTAGAAAAAGATTGTTATAGCGAGTGATCGTACGAAAATTGCAGAAGATCAATGAGTTAGAGGAGTAAATTAAGAAAGGAAAGGAAGTAACGCCGCTTGGATGGAAAAATAATTTACGAATACTCGAGACATGGAGGGGAAAGTTTGAAAAGATGGTGAAAGTGAGTGATCGTACTGTTGCATTTGAACTCGTGGTGAGGGATGTTTTTGATGACGGCGTCCTTCAATCGTGGCGGATCGTGACAGTGTCCCACAACGCCAGATATGTCGCGTTTCCTGAGCCATCCGGCGAACCACGCGAGATGACAATTACACGACAAAGGATTGCCTTGCATGATGCTGAAAATGTAAAGCAATTTATTAGACCGCCATTAATTATGCGCACGGAAGCACGAAATATATTCTGGCACGCGCAGGGCCGCGACAGCGAAGGGCAAAACGCGGTGAAAACGCGTACAGACAGAGTAATAATTAATGACTCCATATCGTTGTCTCATTAATATTGATGAACCGTAATTCGCGTAATCGTTCTATAATACTAATCCGATTAAATATTCACGTTGTAATATGGCAAGTGCGCGGCCACATTCGCGATAGTTAAAACCCTGCCGGATCGTTATTGATCCTCCTATTTCACTTCACAGCGAGCAGATCTTCGCTTCCAGTTTCCCTTTGGTCAAATCATCGACTCTCCAAGGCTATTACGAATTTCGGTATAGCTTCATACCACGAAAGATATGTAAAACGAGAAACGTTCGGGTGATGATAAGCAGCGAGAAATTAAAAGAGAAACAACAAACATTTAACACGATAAATTCCAAAAATCTTCAATTAGGATTAACGCGAAATAAGTTATAATTCAGAAAAATAAAAAGATTTTAGATTAAATTTATTCAGTTTTCCAACTATTTTCCAGCGAAGAAAGTTTTGGAAGGAGTAAATCGAATAATGTACTATTTTCGGGTTTATTTTATATTTAAGTTGTACTTTGCGTTTCTCGTTAATAATATATCGGAAAGGTCACGGTGAAGTTGCCATTGCAGATGAAAGATTCATGTCAATGGGTAATCACGAAATTAGTATCGATACTGGCTATGTTCCCTGATAAGATTAAAGGAGAATTCACGTGGGGTGAAATTTCAGCTGTTCAGCTTTCCACGGTTAATAACGAACATTGTTGCCGTTATTAGACTCGGTTAATTTGTTTCGCGTTACATCGAAACCGTGTTAAGCGAAATCTAGGACCGATACAAATAAACGATATATTCGTGCTATATGAACGTCGAGAAAATTTGTTAAACAATCTTCTTAAATATATAGAAACCGCGTTGAAATTGGTCTCAGACAAAGAACTTTTTATAAAAAGTTTTAATTTTCAAACTTTGATGACCACTTATAGCGATATAGATGCACAAATAATTACATTATAAACATTGATAAACAATGAAACATAGAAAAACTCCCAATCTTCGAAAAGTCTGATAGTGTTTTCAGAAAATCAATCTCTGCAACAATTCCTCAGGGAACGTTACAACAACAATAATCTCTCGAATATCGATCCACTCGATCATTAATCCCCTTAAAATTCGCGGCATCCCGCCTATCTAAATTATCCGAGACTTAAAAATAGAAAAAACCCGAAAATTCCAACTCTTTCGACATTATTTTCGATAATGTCATAATCTACCGTCAATTTCGTACGAATTAATCCACTCGATGATCAATCCTCCTAAAAGGAAATTCCATTTTGATTGCTCCGCTAGTTCCCGCTTGCTACCTACTCGGATAGAAAAAAAACCTGAATAAAAATTCGCGAATCCCTCAACATTAGCCGAGATATTAATCCGACGCTAATTCCCGCGAAAATTAATCCGTCGGAGCGTGTCGGATGTTGGAGAACGGAGGGGAAGGAGATTCAATAACCCCTTTCGCATCCGGCGGGAATCGATTTCGCGTTTAAAAAAAGGGGCAGCTGGCTAGTAAAAGCTGCGTCGTTCCGATGGATACTTACATGGTGCGTATGTGCGTCAATCCGTCGAACGAGCCGTGCATAACGCAGGTTATGGCGTTCTCATGCAGGTTCCTGCGAAAATGATGGGGGTTAGCACCGGTGGGTGATAGCGTTTTACGAACGGACATAAAAGTTTCTACTCACAGGGTCTTAAGATTCGTCAGGCCGGTGAACATCTTGTGGTGCACCTCTCTCAGCTGGTTCTCCGAGAGGAGCCTGTGAAAACGAGAGTGTCGCTCGTTACGGCAACGGGGGGACAACGGGGATACGCGGAAAATATTAAAAGAAGAGGACGCGGTCTATGAGTTCCCTTTACGCGTCGATGGGAATCGATGCCTCCACGCGTCGTTGCGCCGTCGAAACCATGGAAAATTCGCGCAGAAATTACTATCGCTATCGCGCGGAACCTCTGTCGCTCTATTTCCGATAAACCGATTTTCCGCGGAACGAGAGGCTCGATTTCATTACACCGGCCTTCCCATGCCCTTCGTCGCGTTATGGCGGTTTCAGCTTTTTCCACATTTTGTTTCTGCTTTTAGAGAGTCGTGTTAATTTGACGCGTTTTTTTTCTCTGCGCGTTAATTCGATACTTCTGGTCTCGACTGGTTGCTTTACACCGATTTTTCCAACGTTTTGGGGATCGTTGCTTCGATTCTACAGGGACAATGGTTCGCTTGCTGTTAGCACAGATGACGCGTTACGATGTTATCGGTATTTATTTTATATGACACGAATTTTAGGCGAGTTGATAGTTGTAGAATCGCGAGATGAGAGGGAATCTGTGGGGAAGGGAAAATTTTCGAAATTTTATTTCACGTTATATATAGGAGGACAAGTAACTGACGAGAAGCGATATTGATGATTTATCTGAAACTCGACGTAAATTAAAAATGTAATATAATTCGGCGTACAGGAATAATTTCTCTGGACGCAAAAATATAATCATTCTGTTTTTTACCACTGTTCCAGTATATAATTCCAACTGAAATTTGATTATATTTAATAAGTAACGAAATACTTATTTCCATCGATAAATTATAAACCCGGTATATACGAACTTTTGGAAACAGGAAGGAAAAATGTAAAAAATAATAGGTGTAAAATGGAATATGTGTATGAAAGATCGATAAATCGTTCTTTGAAAAGAATTCGGGATCCAGGGGAAGACAGGTGGATTAAGAGGGTAGCACGGGACAAACAAAATGGCGGTCGTATATCTGTGCGATAATTCAAAACGTTTGCCAGTTCGAAAGCTGCGTGCTGCGCAAATATTTTCATACGTCGGTATAGTCCGTTCGAATTCGTCTGCAAACAAAAAAATATTTATCGTCCGACCTGCTTTTTTTTTTCTCTCTTCCTTGGGGACGAGCGTCATTTCGATTCATGCTTTGCACTCGGCAGTACTAAAATACACACGAGCAACAGCCACCCTCCGCCCCGCCGGCTATCTAATTAATCGACCCATTGTCCCGTTAATTGCCTTTGAAAATTAAATCCTATTCTGCTTCGTTAAAGCTCGTTTCAAAGTCCCGATCGAGTTAGGCACAAATAACGCAAGTAATCTCGACGGTCTGAATACAGCCCTGTTATTCGCAGCTTTCTCATCTGGAAACGTTTCGGAAGGCGAAGCCGGGGAAAAAAAAAAAAAAAAAAATTGGGAAAAAGAGGAAATTGAAACAAACAACGATTTCCTGACAAATCGAATTACACCGTCGAATTAATAGCTTGGTTTTAAATTCCGGATTCATTGGCTTTTTCAAGCGATATTTTGCCGCGCGTGAAATTTATTTTTCGACCTTTGACGAAGTTCGATTTATTACAGAGAGTAACGTGATACTTTCCTTGGGAATTTTCATTTCTGCAATTTTATGGGGTTTAGAGGAAAATCAGATAAAGTGGTTGTTGAAAATTTTAGATTTTTAGGATTATTTTATATGGTAATTAGACGTTTCGCGTAATATTTAATTCTTTTTTATGCGACATCCGCCGTGCTTTTTGATTGTTGCTTTCGTGCATTTTTCCACGTTTCCGCGTTTATATCGCGTTTTTTTGTCACTTAGTTTTATGAGTGTTATGAATAATCTTTAATTAAGTAAATGCGCAAATATGTACAAACGGAGGCGCAGTTTTACCACTATACTAATTGTAATTTTAAGAGCGAAACGAATTCAATTACAGGCTTTCAGGGCATTAATATTACTCTTTGAAACACAAACTAAAAAGCAATTTCATCCTATTTTGATCACTGTCGAAGATAACACCTCTAATGAACAAGCCTTTATACACAGTGCAGTATCACAAAATCAAATTTCCTGCTAAATATAGTATCGCGCTTTATCATGTAGTCCTTAATTAAATACTTTACAATAGGCCTGAGTGCAAACCTAATTTTAGAATTCTCGAAACTCGAATACGAAGCTGTATAAAATAGTTTTACTCATCGATTACGCGTTCAATTTCTCCCTGATCCTTGGTAAAAATAAAAATTCCTATTTTAAGTTTTAATCATGGATAAAATTTTGCAAAATTTCCAATTTTCGGAGCATCGCAAAGCACCGACCCATTTCCTATTTATTCGTCAATTTGAAATTTAATTTTGTTATATTCTTCGAAGAATTTTCCATCAAATTTCAAATTTAAACGTCGAGAACTGTTCTAAATCTCGCGTTCTTAAATTCCGGAACCGAAACTTACGGAAAACTCGTCTAACCGATTTTCCAGACGTCGAGAAACTTGCAAGGTCTCGATCTTTGATTTACAGAATCTTTGAAATTTCGAATTCTTCGGAGCTATTGAAAATTTCCGGGAATTTCCGTAAATTTCGATATTCGGGGAATCTTATTTCTACCATGCATGGGAAAATCGTGGATGATGAGGCAGAATAAGGAGACAAAGAGAAAGACTTACAGATCGGTGAGCTTGTGTGCACCCTGAAACGCGGAGGCCTCGATGCGCGAGATTTTATTCTTCCTGAGGTCCAAATGCTGCAGCTCCGGCAACTTCTCGAACAGGCCGTCGGCTTTGATCTTATCCAGCTCATTGTTGGCCAACAGTCTGGGCGCAAGGACAAAGAAAGCCAGGGAGACGAGAAAGTTAGAGTCTATCGTCAGCGTCTGATACGGGGAGCAATTAATCGCGCTACGGGGCGTCGATCCATTAAACGAGTTCGAATAATTTATTTCGAATAATAGCTCGGCCTGTTCATTGTTCGCCGCTCCCGCCAGCTACGGGCCAGCTTTTAATCAGATAATTATCTCGTCGGCCGTTTGAATTAATTTTCTCGCGCGAACGAGAAAACGGGGGGCCCTCGAACAACATTCGTCACGATCCAGCGACCAGATCGATTCGTTATCGAAAACCATCGCCATTGCATTTATTTCGACTCGACATCGACCTGTTCAACGACTCCCCAAATCTTCTCCATTATCCGAGAATCGTGTTTTTCAGAAATTAATTAATAAGTTTTTACTGCAATAAAGTTAACCTTCTGATTAGAATTTTCGAGAAAATTCTAGTTTTTGTAAATAAGTAGACACAAGTTTTTACCGGAGAATAGCAAGAAAACGAATTATTTGTTATTACGTGTATCTCAACCCTTTGTCGAAAGAACTTTCCTTGTCTACAGCTAGTCGGCCATCTTTACTCTCCTGAGCACGTGTCTACGCGAAAATTCACTCTGAATTCTAATCTAAACTTTCTTCCAGGCGACTTAGCTTATCTTCATGTAGAAATTTTTAAACAAAGCTTCCCCGAGAATGGAACTATTCTCGCATCACTGTAGTTCCGTTCCCAAAGGATTCGAGTCAGTTCGAAATTTTGCAACCTCTCTCTTCTCGAGCACGTAACAACGTTTCTCGTAATAATTTAAAAATCTAATACTACTTTCACCGTATTTTTAGGATTGCAAAATTACCACTGAATAAATTTTTCTAAATAAATCCAACAATATTTACGAAAGATCTCATCTTTGTTCTGAAAGAAAGTCGTCAGGACGAATTAAATTCCGATCCACGCGCGTTACGAGTGTTCTGAAGGAGATTAAAAACCGCGACAAAGGGTGATCGAGGCGCGATAAAATGGCGGTACTCACAGGGTGGAGGTGTAGATCGGCAGATCCTTGGGTATCGACGTGAGCTTCCTTTTGGAACAATCGACTGTCGCCCCGTCGCAAACACACGGTTCTGGACACTCTCCAGGCAGGATACACTCGCCTGCTCTCTTCGTCAAGAGCTCCTCGTCGCCTAAGTACAAACAGCCGGATACAAAATCTACTTCAAGCAATCTCGTCTGATCTGCCTTTCCCTCTCAGGGCCACAGAGTGTCGCTCTTCGAATGAGTCAGTGATTAAAGCGTTTAAGGGCTTAAAAACGCGACACCATAGAGAAGACTGCCAGGTTCCACTACCACCGCTCGCTTCCGATTCAACGAGCATGCCAACTGCTTATCTACGATTTCCACAATTCCCTCTTCCATCCGAGCGATCACGAGAAGCAGTCTTTCGTCCGAATTAATCGCTAATTGAGCGGCAGAAATTCGCTTCGAGCTGACAGGTGACGCCACGAAGGAAACTTACGATGACAGTTTACGGCTAGCTGTCAACGTTACATCCGGGTTATCGCTGGCAACATTGACGAGCCGAAGAGTACAACACGATGCCACAGCTTTTACTCTCGAAATAACACCGGCGCTGCCACGTTAATGGCTCTCAGAGCTTTTATAAAGTAGAAATTCCGGTACCATTATACCGAGCACTCAGCTTCAATTTATACAGAAATCTAGCCGTCTAATCCGCGAGGGTATCGGGAGATTCGCGAATTTTTCCTGGATCTATGGAAATATGGCGGAGGAAATAAGATGGCGGGAAAAATAGGAGAGGAGAAGAGGGAAAAATACCAGGCCATCGATCGTGGAACTTACACGCGTGGGCTGATAGGGATATTGCGAAGCTGGTGACAACAAGATGGCGGCGGACGCCAAGAAGAAACGAGGACCACGGAGAAAGTGACCACGCGACGCCGCGTGTAGCCCCGTTATTAAACGCGGGACGCAAATTACCGATATAATTACGCGCGTGTATCGCGGCGGACAATTTGTAATGCGGCGTATAATGCGATGATAAATCACCTGCGCGCGCGTACTCATACATAAACATATTCACCTCGGAGCACCGTGACATTCAACACTCAATTAACGTGCGAGAGAGAGAGGGAGGGGAGAGAGGGAGAGAGAGAGAGATCGTGTCGATGCTTAATTTAATGATATCGCAGCTACCGCTGTTCATTATCAAAATTTATCGCCGCGACGTTAACATGGTAACCCGGCGCGAACGATCGGCCCGCCACCTATCTTCGACTTCGATTAATCGATCTCTCCATCATTGATCCCCCGGAATCTTGACTTTTTTCTTTTTTTTCCAAAGTCGTTTACTGGTCATATCGGATTCTTTTTCAGCGTGTCCTGTGACGCGATACTCGCGAGAGAATATTGCGAGAGGCTAGTGAGATAAACTTTGGTTTAAAATGATAAGCAGCGAATAATGATAATTCGTTTCGAACAACGAAGAGTTTTATGCGACTGTTTGTTTCCCTATCACCTCGAATTTCGATGACGTTTGCAGAGAATAAATGTTGTTACCGTGAATTAAATTACTTTAGATTTTATCTAGTCGAGGGAAACATGAGATTGTTCTCTGAAGGTATGTATCTAATAATACAAACATCTGTTCGGAGGAAGGACATTTAATTCAAAGGGAATATCGCGAAGAAAAGAAAAAAGTTTCTTTAAAGCCATTACTACTTGACATGTCAAACGAAGAATGGTTATTAGCGGATGTCGTATCGACTCGATTGCGCGTTGACCCTAAACATAACCTCGATAATAACGAACGTCACAGAAATTATGCAGATTATAGAAACTCGCCTTTATATGACATCACGCGACATTTGTTTTAGTTCATCTTTCTTTCTCCTCTTAATGGTAAGCAGATGCTAATATCGGTATATACAAACTCGCCCTTAAGAACGTAACATCCTGCAATTTTCCTGTAATCTCCAATTCCATCTTTTTTTTCACAAACTCACGGAAATTCTTAATAAAATCGAATAAACGGTTCAAGCTACGAAAATTATATTTCACGCGAATTTGACAATTTTCCTTAAAATTTTCCCTCGCGTTTCTCTTAAATTTTCCAAATTTTTCTACGAAAAGGCGGCGAAAAGACAAAAATTTGGCGCGTAAGTCCCCGTTCGGTGGAAACGCGGCATAAGACTGACAATGCGGCTACGTGCCAGCCAAGTGTTTATTAGAACCTAACCTCTATCGTCGCGAGATCTCGCGTTTCTCTCGAATTTTTCCGCGAAAAGGCGACGGAAGGACAAAATTTCGGCGCGTAAGTCCCCGTTTATTGGAAATGCGGCATAAGGGTGACGACGCGGCTACGTGCAGTCGCATACGTGCTAGCCAAGTGTTTATTAGAACCCAACCCAAAACCTCAATCTTCGCGAGGTCTCGCGTTTTTCGCGTATTTTTAATCCTCGACGCGAATTTTTCCGCGAAAACGCGGCGAAAGGACAAAAGTTCGGCGTCTAAGACCCCGTTTGGTGGAAACGCGGCATAAGGGTGACGGCGCGGCTACGTCCAGTCGCATACGTGCCAGCCAAGTGTTTATTTTCCTGTGTCATTTGCCGCGTGCGGGAAGAGCGGAGGTGGGAGGAGCGCGATTATATTCCGCTCGGCTAAGTGCAATTAGGTGAAATATACAACCGTGAAAAGGAATTGCACGATGTTCCTGTTGTTATTCTTGAACACGCGCGTCTTGAAGATTTCTCTGCTCACGGCACGCCTCCTCGAGCGACTCTCCTACGCCACTTACTCTCGGCCCTGTCGTCTTTTCATTCGAGAGCCAGCCTTTCAGTCCACCTCGCGACGCGATCGCGATTCGCCGCTGGGGTCACGAGGGTTACTCGTAATCGAGATTTACCACTGAGTCCCGAACCTCTCGCGACCGTCATCAATCATCTTTCTTCACCGCCAGGCTGGACAGGTGGCGCTGGCGTGTGTCTAGGGAATCTAGGGACCGTTGCAGGATAAAATTGTCTTTCGCGCTTCCATCGAGACAGCTGATGGATACTTCTCTCATTTTTCTGGTATCCTAACCCACCATTCGTTGCCAACTACGAGATATCTCGCGGTAGATTGTAATTGGTCACAGAACGAGCTTGTAGACGTTTGAAATTATTAGGAAAGGTAAATGCCATTTCAGTATTTTAATTGAAACTAAATAGCATTGTATTTTTTGAAATTAGTTTAAAATGAAATATTGACATTTGAGATAAGACGCTTCGAATTTTCCTGACAGTCGATGGATTAAGAAACTTTTCTTTTGGAAGGTATAGTGAGAATTACTGGGTGAGAATTAATTTCTTAAGAGGATTCAAGTTAAGCTAACGAAGTAATTAGGTTTATACTATTTTTATATAATAGCTGTGAGACGAGTAGTATTGATAAAGTCTCGGAAGAAAGAATCTGTTGAATTTCTAGTTTTCTAGTAGTTACTGTACCGATTTGCGAGTCAGGGTGATCTTCGAACTCCGCAGCGTGTCTATAGCGTCGATTTTTAATTTGCCCGATGGAAAATACTTTTCTCGTGATCCCGATCGAAATTTATCGATTGGAAATACCGTAGATTGTGCGAATCCGCTGGGAGAAGTTAGAAATGGCGAAGTTGTAGTCACTGAATCATTTCTTCACTTACGCCGAATATTTTCAGCAAACGATCGCTCTGTTAGCCGGAAGATGGAAGGTATCCTCGTGCATTACCGACTCGTATCCGTGTTCCGTGTTGCGTTTAGAAGAGAAATATCAGAGAAATCGGGTCGTGCTTACCCTTACATTTGAACTTGTCGTCCCGCATCGAATCGATCCTCCGCTTCTGCACCCTCTTCGGCGACTCGCACTTGGGTCCCGACGTCTCGATGGGGTTCGCGTGAAGATACGCGTTCAGCCATCGCAGATTGCAGTCGCAGATGAACGGGTTCTTTGCCAAATGTCTGCGAGAAAATGCGACGAATTTCTTCAAAATCATCCCGCCTTTCATAAATCCCCCGGTATCGGCTTATTCCGGCGAGGGAATTCTTTCAAACACAACGATCCCGTTTTTGTCATTTCCTTCGGCCGATGGACAGAAAAGCGCGATCGGAAATTGATAAAAGGAAACCTCCTGCGAGATCTCGCCGTTGGCTTCTCCTCGATTCGTTCCACGACAACGACTTTCCACGGTTACTCGCTTTCAACGATCGGAAGCTAATGAAAGAAAGACCTCTGAAAGACGACCGGTTTTTAATTCACCGCGCGTTTATCCGGAAAGTTCGTAACAGAGTTTGAGGAAGACTTTAAAACATTTATATTTTATATTCGATATCCCTTTATTTCGAAAAATTTCTAGATACTTGAAATTTATATTGGTCGATTGAGAAATTTAGACTATCGAGAAAATTAGACATCTTCGTCGATCCTTTCTCTCCTAAATTTATTTTCAAGAATAATTTAATATCTTTATCTTCGTTCCACGAATCTCAGAGGTTCCTCTTTAACGCGTCGAGCTGAATCGCGGCGAACGCCGGCGTTTATCCGAATCGGAGGCCGGAGAATTTATGAAAAATTCACGAACGCGTCAGGGAACACGCGTATAATCCCGTGACTCGTGAAAAACGCTGACGAACTTGCCGAATATTATTATAATCCAGTCCGATATCCACGGAGAATTATCCCGTAATAGTCCGCGATGAATTATGGCGGAATAACGCGATCAATTCGAACAGAATCTAACAATTTGCCCGCATATTTCGATGAAAACGCTGAAAGAGTGTCAATCAGCGAACAACCGTGGCCGAATATTCCGCGAGCCAATGGTACACAACGAACCGAACCTGGCGCGACACGCGTTTGCAATTCGATCCTGTACAACGGGCGTTTGGAAGGGCTCGAAGCGTTAAAGCCGCGGTAATTTGTATAAATTAACGGTTCAATGGCGGGATACAAACAGCGTTTTAATGCTTCGTAGATTGGCGAAAGTTCCATTGGCCAGGGATCTGATGTTGTTATTGTACAGCGACAACAGAGTCAGGCTGGTGAGATCTCGGAACAGATCGGTTCGTATGCAGGATATCTGGTTCGCGTTCAGCAGCCTGAAAAGTTCGTTTTGTCTCGTCAATTTACGTGGCTGGTGACTCCATTGATCGTCGAATAATTAAACAGCGGCTACGCCAGACTGAATATCGAAATTCAGCGTAATTTTCTGCAATATCAAATAGGAAATTGCGAACCGTCGAAGAGTTGAAAGTTGCAATCGAAGTCGATGAAACGAATGGGAATTTCGAAAGGCGATCGTAGCTTAGCACGTTTAATTATTCCACTTGGAGTTTCAAATTGTTCATTTTGGACTTGCAAACAAATTTATAATTTCATTAGATTTTTATATTTTCGTAGATAGACGTATTTATTTATTTATTTATACTTCTATCGCTCAGGACCGTGAAAACTGAGCTTGCTAGGATATTTATTCCAAATCTAATCACTATACGTATAATTCAAGTAATATTTCTAAAAATCGACCAAGACGATTGAGAAATAAAATTGCTACTGATTTTATTCGGATCAAAAGTGATTCGTAAATAATTGAAAAATTATTCAGACAAACTTACAGTAACTCCAAGTTAGTCAGGCCTTGGAACAGTCCACTGGGCAAATCGGTGATTTTATTTCCATAAAGCACACTGCAACAGAGAAGCAACGATTTTTAACATCGAAGATAAAAGCCAGGAGAGATTGGAAATTGAATTTCATCGATGGAAAATTTCGAATTGGTACTCACAGTGATTCCAATGATTTCAAGCCGTGGAACGCGTCGGCCGCCACCTTTCTGATTTCATTGTTGCTGAGGTCGCTGTGAACGAGAGAGTCGCGGGAAAGAAATAAAATAGCAAAGATTAAACATCGTCAGGGGAAACAAAATGGCGCAGCTAGCACATACAAGAAGAAACATAAATTGGATTAATCGCGAACGTCACTCACATTCTGCGTAGTTTTCTGTACGGGGAGAAAGCCTTCGGCGGGATTTCCGTGATGCGGTTCTGTTCCAAACGTCTGCGAATGATTGACAACATAGAGGATAAGTTAACAAACTTTTCGGGATCGCTCGATTTTCCCCGCGTAGAGTTGCTTCCGGCAAAGAAAACGAAAGGGAAGAGGGAGAGAACCGCGAATTAATTGGTTTTTATTAACAATTTGGCCGGCTTTCATGACGTTGCCACTCAATTTTCCATTACTCTTCAGTCTAACTCTTTGTCACATTGGCTCGCTTGTTTTTTGACTTACGACGCATATGCTATGTGTCTTTGTACTGCAGGCAATAATTTTTCAAGAAAAAGTCAGCGAGAAATGCGGAATAAAGTTACTTTTGTATCATCTGTCGCTTTTGAAAATGTCAACTTTGAAAATAGGATCGAAACTCCTGGATTAATCTAAATCTTGATTTTCCAATTTTAACGCTGAAATCTACCACGATGATCAAATGAAAAATAAAAGAAGAATGAGCTTTCGAATAATGAACTGAAATTTCTAAGAACGATTTANCTTTCGAATAATGAACTGAAATTTCTAAGAACGATTTCATTTAAAAAAATAAAAGAAGCATAAACTTTTAAATAGTTAATTATATTAGAAGAAAAATCTCTAGAACAAATGATGAATAGATTTCGCAAATTCTCATTTAGCGTTAAGATCAAGTTAACGAGATCTCAAAGAGTTAACCCGTTTACGCGAATGGAAACAGAGTTAAATAAAATTCCTAAGAACGATTTAATTTAAAAACCGGTGATTTAATTTCGATAAATTGCCCGTTCAAAATTACTTTCGTTATCCAATCGAAACTGTAAATTTCGAACCGCGCTATTGTAACAAGGAGTCGGAGGTAAGTGAGAGATATACGGCAATTCTACGCGGAGGTTGGAACAAAGTTGCATGTACGAACAGTTCGGTCGTGTCCTCTGGGAGATGGATCGGTACTTTCGTCAAAGAATTCTCCCTGCAGTCGACGATACCCTCGGCGCATCTGCAAGGATGCGGGCACTGCGGTTCCGCGCTGCACTCCGAGCCTGTGCTTTCCACCACATCCGAACACTTGAATTCGTGTTCCTGTTTGCAAACGAGAATTCGATCATTTTTTCCGATCAAGAAATCGGTGCGAAAAGTCGTGGTATTCTCAGAACGTAGTCTGCGTCGCGCAAAAATGAGAAAATGGCTACTCTGTTAACTTTGCTCTTCCCAAAGAAGCTTGCAAAACGCTTCTCTGTTATCGAAGTAGAGATTCGCACACTAGTTGAATATTTTGTGTAGTCACAGAATCTTACCTTGTGGCTGTGATTGTATTAATATTATAGATAAATGTGAAACTCTTACTTGATAATTAGAATTTGTATACTCTCTCGGTGTATCAGAGATAGTGGATCGATAAAATCTATATTTCTTCCGTTGGCCAATTAGACTACTGCATAGATTAGCTCTGACAGTCGATGCGGAAAATACGAATGTACAATTTTCACGACAGTGTCAGAGAATTATTAGGTCTACCTACTGTTAACTTTGGTCTTCTCAAAGAAGCGTACAAAACGCTTCTCTGTTATCGAGGTAGAGATTCGCAATACTAGTTGAACAGAATCTTACCTTGCGTCTGTGATTGTATTAATATTGTATTGTCTTCTGTGCGATACTAGTGGGTCGATAGATTTGAAACTTTTACTCGATAATTAGAATTTGTATATCCTATCGGTGTATCAGAGATAGAGGACCGATAAAATCTATATTTCTTCTGTTGGACAGTTAGGCTACTATATATATTAGCTCTGACACTTCGATTCGATGCTGAAAATACGAATGCACAATTTTCACGACCGTGTCAGAGAATTATTAGGTCTAGCTATCCAGGCGTGTCTATCTTTATAAGTCAATCGAATTCTTTCCACATAGCAACTTCTCAGCTCCGCTAAATAATGTGTCTAAATACACCATAAAATTGGGGATTTTATGGAAATTTTTATCTAAAGAGATGATTTGTTTCCGAGTAGCCAGTTTCTCACTTTCTCGCACAGAGCACTTAAATGCTTCAGTTCGGAGTTAAACGCAATTTTTACTGGGAAGTTTAAAAGTCTCGAAACCAGTTTCTGGTACGAACGAAATGGAAACGTTGACAGATTGGATAGAGATATTTTCAAAGTTCAAACGAACCTGTAGATCGGCTATATTTCGATCCTTCAAGTGAATCGGAGAGGCGCATTTTGTGTGCTGGCCATGTCTCGGATGAGTCTTGAGATGACGAGAGAGCCAAGCCAAGTGACAGTTGCAAAACAATGGGTTGTCTAACAGTTTGAGCGTCCTCAAATGCGACAAGCCATTCAACATTTCCTTGCCCAGTGTTGTTAATTTATTGTTGTTCAACAACCTGTAACAAAATAGTCGAAATTTTTGTTTACGTGTAACACTGACTCGTCGAGTTGCGTTTATCTACTCACAGTATCTCCAAGTCCTTCAGCTCTCGTATTGACGTCTCGTCGATGCATGTCAACGCGTTGTTGTCGAGTAACCTGACAACGAGAATTATTCGTTTTAATCGGAATTAATAATACATTAGTCGTACTCGAATTTTCTGATCGTTAAATATAAATGTAATCAAATTCCGATATAATATTTCGCAAAGTTCTGGATTTTTTCCCCAGATTTTCTTATTTTAATTATATACGGTCTACGGAAACTGTTCAGATTTCACTCACAAATATTTTAGAGACGAAATCCCTCTGAGTGTCTTTGGTCCGATCGTGGCGATCTGATTGTGGCTGAGGTCTCTGAAAAACGAAACAAATCGTTACACGATCAAATATTTCACGCTGTCATAGTGTCATAGTTGTCATACTCCACGATACCGTGGTGTTCATCGAAAGAGAATCAATTCTCGAAAATTAAATAAATTTCGAATATTCCAATATTACTCTTCGTCTCCAAAGTTTCTCAAATAGAAGGAAGATCCTAGCACCAAATGTAATAAAAAAATTTGGTTTAAAAAATATAAATACAACAAGCAATTCTGCATACACCGTACACGGTCTGGATATTAAGAAATTCCTGTCCGAACTGAACCGGCGAAAAGTTCAGGGAACATTATTTACGGAGCCCCAATCACGTTGCACCAATTATGCGGTTAAGTGCAGCGTCGAATAAGAGAGAACTCATCATCGATCGGTAAGCTGGAAGAAAGTTGAACCGGCATAGTCGGTGCGTTGACCTTTTCGCAAGTTTTCTGTCTTCGGTCTAAAGCCTTATCTCCGATGGTGAACCACGCTGGTGCGCGTTCCACTTTGTTCCGGTTGATCTCAAGTTTGCTCTACATACGATCAATTATTTAAAAAGTTGTCGAGTGTCAACTACCGCGGGACCCTAGATCACCGTTTCCCCATGGCGAATTCCCCGCAGACAGCGTACACCGGGCTCACGTGTGACCGCGCGCACGTGCGCCGATCACGTGGGTGGCTATAGACTTCTTTAAGGTTTCACGGGGTCGTTACACGGGTAACGAGTGACCATTTCCACGGCCTCACGTGACGCGATCGTTTCGATGAAACACCGGCTCTTTGTCTTCCTCCTGGTCTAGTATTAAGATTCCCCGTGACATTGATACTGGATACTCATCTAGTACTCACTAGCGTTGAAAAATTCTTCTCTCTTGAATTATTGCTGACGGTTATCTAATGCCACTAGTGCGTAATATCGCGTCTACTGTCGCTAGTGTCTATCTAGTATCGTTAATGTTCTGCGTAGGGTCACTAGTATCATACCAAGTATCGTCGCTAGTCTTTCGTAGTGTCAATAGTATCACACCAAGTATTGCTAGTTTCGTATCTAATATCTAGTGTCTTGTTTAGTATCGCTAGTATCATACCAAGTGCCGGTAGTATCGCATCTGATATTCCTAGTACCAAGCGAAATATCATTAGTATCGTTGCTAATGTTAATTTATAACCATCCGTATCAAAGGTTAGAATTTCAAAAGCATTACTTGAGGTATTTATTTCTTTTCAGGAACGCGATCTCGTGGTAGGTTTTTCGCTAGAAACGAGTCTGTTTAATTCCACGGAAGGAGGAAATTAGGTCTCTGACTTGTACACGCTGTAACAAGAGTTTTTCCTAGCGGATCATAGCACTCTATTTACTCGTGCGGTTACCTCTGGCTGGTTGAATATATCGTAGAAATTGAAAGAGCCGAGCGGGGCACTTAAAACGGGCCGGTATTACCGGCCATCGAGGAGTTATAAAATCGACTGGTAATTCAATAATACAACGATTTAATACCGTAATAACGACGCGGCGTAATTGAATAATATAATAAAATCGACGCCATAAGATAGGAACGGGGCGGCAATTTGCAAAAACGTCAATGTCCGCGCGCCGGCAGGTTATGCCAACAAAACTATTAGCGCGATCGCTAAACGGCATAATAATACGAGAGCCTCGATGTCTCGCGACACGGACGTTAATGTAAGCGATATATTAATTACAATTATCGGCACCGTCATTAACCTACACACCGGCGCGACACCGACGGCGCGGACGCTCACCGCGGGACAAGGCTGGGCGAAATTAACCGGAAACCGTTTCCTTAACGGAATGTGCTCCATCATATTTATCGTGATAATTTCCACGGAACGTGGCCACCATGAATAATGCATGGCAACGCAACGTTTTTCGAGCGCAGTGCGCGCTTAACGGTAGAGTCAATCACGATAATGGATCCCTAGCTAAACCGGGGGTTCATTTAAATAGATTGCGTTACGTCTCGCGTTGCAACAGCCTCCTCGAACCTTTTCTCCGATGCACGAGTTAACCAGACGTTCGCGATGATAGGTTAGAGGTCCCGGTGCCCGGTTCACCGTTCACCATCCATTGGCTCGGAGACTCGCAAGCCTGTAATTATGTCCGCTAGAGGGGCCACGGTCAGCGCGTCCCGACGCGGCCAGCACGAGAAACAAAAATAGAAAATAGAGGCTCGGTTGGTAAGCGGGATCTGGGGAAAAAAAGGACCGAGCACGATACCCGAGGATGACAGAGAGAGAAAAAGAGAAGCGTGTATATATATCTCGAAGTTAAGAGGAAGAACTGGCAGATTTAGACTCCTGCTTACCGGCGGCCAATCCTGAAAGCAATTACCGAATTTCGAGCACGCAGACGCGGCAGGAGCAAAAGGAAGACACGGCTTTTAGTGCTGCCAGTTTCATTTGGAACCGCTGTGTTGCAGCTTGATCACGATAAGTTCCTAATTTGAACAAGCAATTTGGTACGGCCACGAGCGGAATGCCTGTGCCGTTGACGGTGATCCGGCTGCGAGGGATAATTAAATTTACTTCCTCCTCTTTTCGTTCCCGATGTTTTCACCTGCGAACCCCTTCTTCCGGCCACGGTGTAGCACTTTTGAATTCGAACTCGCTAGAATTTCAATAATTTCCAACGCGTGGCTGGGACCAATCCCGAGGATAGATTAAACTCCCACGGCACGCCAGCCAATCCAGAAAGCAATTACCGAATTTCCACGTAGCCGTTCCTTCGGCTGGACCTAACAAAAGGACATCGTGGACCTTGTCTCGCTCTCTCTCTATCTATTTGTATATCTGTTTCTCTCTCTCTCCCTCTCCTTCTCTTTGTACGTCTGTTTCTCTCTCGCTCCCTCTCTCTCTCGCTCTCTGTCGGACGTGTGAGTCTGCTACTACTCGATTTCGAATGTCGTTGTTACTCGTGCTTTGTGTTACCGAGATAAGAGTCGGCTGAAATGGAACCCGATTGCTGAATCTTGGGATCACAAGGGACAGTCTCTCTGTCTTTCGCAGGCTCCCGGTTTTGCGTAGAAATTTATTCCCACGCGGTTTATTTCTATGGTCGCCGACGAGCTCGCGGGATTTCGAGGTTACGTGGAATTACGCGGGTAAATCGAGGAATGTTTATTTCAGAAGGATAGCTGGAATAATCGTAAGAGCGAGTTATTTACCGCTGCACTCGCGATTTCCCCGTGAAATAATTACGCAAATAATCAGGGAACTTAGGCGTTCATGGTTAATGATAAATTACAGGGTATTTGCATGTAATAACTGCGAGCTAACTATGATAAACGACGTTACGTATCGTGCAAAACTGTTGAAAATTATATTCAATTTTCCTTGCACGAGCTGCATTCGTTCCTTACGCAATACACCATTTCGACCTAACCGCGAAACTAGCTACATTTCAGTTAATACACCTCTATTAATATCCAATATTTCATAAACCCCTTTGCGAATTTCTAAACAATTCTCACGAATCAAGAGGAATATGATTATTCAGCCAAAAACGGATCAGAAACGTAGAGAAAAATTGTTTCATTCCAGGACTAGTTTCCGGGAAAACAGGCGTCGGAAACCACAGCGAACGCGTCGTGGCTTCCTTTATCTATATACACAAGTGCACGCGTTCGTTGGAATATTCGGGTTGGTTTTTCTCGCAAACGAAGCTTCTGTCGAACAAAACTCTCTCTACACCTTGTACTTAGTTTTGCACGAAGATCCAGCTCCGTTAAAATCAAGCCGGAAATAAAGAAATTACATTCCGACCGATTGCTTCTCTAACTGACGAACAATCGAACAGTATTCCGTTGGAATCAACGTAAGACCACCGTTGCAAGCTACCAAGAAAAGGATCACCATCAGGCCGCGTCTCTCTTGCGACGAAATAATACGCGGCCGTAAATTTTCATGGCCAGGAATCGTAAGACGTTCACTGAAGCGTTTCGTAGCTTAAATCACCGCAACACCGGGTTGTCAAAGCCACGGTGGAGAACGTTTGTCCCGGTTATTATCGGCTTAAGTGTACAGCGAACAAATGTTATTGCGTCGTAAATACAAGCTTGTACGCGCCGAGCGCGGGTTCGAGGGGTATCGCGTTTCAAGCAAGCGCAATATCCTTCGCAACGACCGGAGTGATACTAATCAGCCGAGTGTCCGCGCCCCTTTCCATTGTGTCAAACCATTTATTACCGGCCGAGCTTCATCCTCTTACCACCTCGAATAGCTTTCTGCGTTTCGCGCGATGGGTTAATCACAGGTTTCGTTCCGCGTCGCCTGTCCGCGCCGCTTGCGAGGTTTCCGATCGCGAAATCCGAGGAATCTTCGAGCATCGTCGATTAATATCCCGTCACCTCAAAGTCTTAACTCGTCCGAGAGTATAGAGGGTCACCTATGGATTTGGAAAGATGTATCGTTGGACAATGGTTGTAATTTCGGTAGACCGGTTCGTGGATTAAAAATGAATTAATTATCCTGGACTCGTGTCCGAGGAAATTGCGAGTGTTAATTATTTATATGGCGACGTGAATGTTAATGAAGGTATTAAAGCGAATGTTGATACGGATATAGCGTGGGTTTTGTCTACGTATACAAGGTGTGCTTTATAACCGGTGGTACAGTTGGCAGAGGACGATTCTGTGTGAAAAATGAGTCGAAATCGTGGAATAAAGGTTTTCAAACGTGGCTCTACTTCGAAGAACGCAAAAGTGAGCAAAGATGTTGGTCTATAGTGATATTTGATGAGCTAAGAATTAATTAACACTAAACGTACCAAGCGTGTCAAAATTTACTTTAAAATCGTACATTCATTGTCGTTTCTTTCGTTCGTTTGACTTTTTGTAAATTCTTATACTACCCGATTATTCAATTTCTCGCTTTCCATTTTGCTCGTGGCTTTTTTTTTTAAGTAACTTTTTTCTCGCTATTTTTTATAGCGAAAAATTCTTTACCCTCTAAATAGGTAGGTACAAAAGATCGGTACGTTTAGCGTAAACGGGCGTATGCTACGAGTGTTTGAAGTCGGTTTTCTTAGAAACGAGGCTTCAGAGGACAAAGATTTATTCCTCGAGTTTCAGTTATTTTTTAACGCAGAGTTATGATATGCATGTATTTCGACGATCGGTCGAAGGATCGGCGAAGAATCCGAAGAGGAAGCGTATCCTCGTGCAGCAAGTCAGTCTCGTGTTACAAATCCCCTTCAGGGGAAAAGGCGATCCGTGTTTTTAAACTCAATAAGCTTAGCTTAATAAGCTCAAACATAGGACGAGCTACGTATCATTTCCGCGTCACTGCAACGTGTCTCCCCACCCTGGTTAAATATTTTTCTTCCAGGCAAATATTTTCTCTGTTACCGAAAGCTTTCCCTACTTTACCTACGATTAATTCCAACATCGGAGTAATTGCTTAAACATCCCTCCATTTACTCCTTTTCTATATTTCCCTAGCTCGCAAAATTAATAGGACATAGAGGACATCGATGTTCCGACTTTTGAAGGAAAGAGAAAAAATGAAAAAACGGTCAGTATTAACTGTAACACGCGGAGTAGTTGAAATCCTCGGAGAACGTTGATTGGCAAGACGTCAGAGTCGTTAGGAGACTTCAGTTGGCAAGTCACGGTGTCACCGGAAAAAGTTGGCAAATATCAGAGTCATCGGACCCGTCACGGTACCTCGACTGACCTAATCCTTCCGATTTTTCCGACGCAATTTCATCGCACCGTTTCTACACCCGATTTTCCCTCTTTTTCCGTCATCGAGCAAAACTGTACACGCGTAAGTCTGAAATAAAAGCAGAAACAGCGTGGTGAAACGTGCCAGTCGGCAGCAACACCCTGGCCGGTGTATTAGCCTTCTCTGGTTTCCTAGCGGGGCATCGACTTATCCACGGCGGATGAAGGATTATCAAGCGTCCGGACGCTCGTGAGAATCTCGGCGAAGCTCGCAACATAATACGTCCTTTTGTAAGCTGCCTGATCCCGGCCTTATCATCAGAAACTGTAGGTTACGTGTCCGAGGGCAGAGTGGAAGGCCTCTAGACCCGTGGAACTTTCGAGTTCTCGTCTGGCCACTTCGCCGCGTGATAGATGGCTCATCCTCGGCGCTCTCTCCACTCTTTCTCCTTTGTTTCTCTTTTCGACTTCTCGTCTTTCCCTTCGAACAGCGAGATAGGCCGCACCGACTTTTCGACCATCGACAGACCTGCTACCTTCGACACGGAAGCCACGTCCATCCCATCGCGATAACGGACCTCCCTCCTGTCTTTTCTTTTTTCGAATCTCGCTCTAGACCAGACCACGGACTCGAGACGAGCTGATTAAGATTCAGGATCGGGAAGCACGCCGAGGGAAATGTGGACCTTCGCGTTAATCTCGCTGCATCGCATTCCTCCAGCTGGTGCTCGATCTTCTTGCTGACCACCGGCTGACTGCTCCTTGATCCGCGCTGGTGTTTATGATGCATGAATTTTTGGACGGACGCAGGTTGATGGCAGATAAGGGTGGATATAGGGGAGCGAAGGGAGTTCGCTGGTTTTTGTTTAATTGCTGCCAGAGACTCGGAGGCATTGTACCAAAAGCAATAACAAATCGAAATCAAATTTACAAGCGTTAGAAAATTTCAAAGTAATTCTAATTCGATAACAATTTCTTAAGAGAAAGAAGAAACTCACAAAAAGTGATAAGCGCTTAACCCTTCGCACTCGACGATTTTTTTCGCTGCTGAAGAGCAGAGACTCAAAGATTTACTATCATAAAGCTGACTAAGTGACACATAGAATTATTAAATACAAACACTTCGCATGCTATTATATTAGCTTAAATTTGATATACTAATTAATATCGGTCTCCAAAATTTAATTAAACGGTGGCTGAAGATCTTCTTCTCGAGTGCAAAGGATTAGAATAAATTCCTAAAAATAAGTGATGCGCACAGAACGATTCCCGATACGTCAATTAACAGACGAAGTTAAGAAATTTTGCGATACACCATTGTTCCGATCGCGAGACTCTCAGAGATTAACGGTATCCTGGAAAGAGCGAGGAATTCGATGCAAAGAAGGTTAATCTATAAGAAAAATCCCCCATAACTCGCCGTTTCATCCGACTCAGACTCAAATATTCCAAAAGAAAGCCTGTCAATGCAGCAATCATGAACCAATGTTGTCTACCTCGCTGGCGAAAAAATCTGCTCCACATTTCGTGGAACAATGACCGCGACTCGTAACATCGTTGTCGTGAAAGAATTTAAAAAGTGGCTTGCCAAAAAATGGCGCGGCGTTCGTCGATGGACGAAACGGACGAAACTTCCGGCCGCTCTTTCCCACCTTTATCCTCCGTCGTTTCTCTCTTTGCCTATTTTTTCCCCAAGCAGAGGAAGCGGAAACTGGAAACGAGAGGCGAACGATCGGCTGGAAAAAGGAAGAAAAACAAAGGGAAAAATAGGTTGAAACCCGGAGAGAGAAGAGGGTGCAGCTCGCGCGGCGGGATTCACAAGCCGAACTCGCGTACTTCCGCGTGTACACGTACGCGTGGGTGGTATGTAGGCCATCGTCTGAAAAGTTTATGCGATAACCTCCGGTGCCGCTGCGCGCGACACTGACGAGGAACCGATCGTGCACGGAGCCTCGCGTGCGATCGCCACGCGTTTCCGAGTCCCTGGCTCGGCCGTAACACGGCTGTCAACGGCCGAACCGACCGTGGAACGCGGCCCCTTCTGTCATAATACCATTCCGTTAGTCCACTTGCCTTTCTACCCGAGAAATATGACGTACATACGCGAACGAACCTTCTGAAACAGTTCTTTCCCGTTTTTCTCCCTTTTCTTCTCTCCTTTTTTCACTTTTCGGGCAACCAAAGGTATTTCGAAGGATTTTCCACGATTCGGGGCTGGAGGGCGATCGTTAGACGAGATTTATGCATTTCAGAGCTGGTTTTTAATTATCGCGAATAAGGCCAGAGAGATTTTTATGATATTCGATCCGGGCTACGGAATTTTTGCTATTTCTATCTTCCTTTTGTTTTAGGGAGTGAAAATTATTTTAGAGAATATTCTCGTTACTATGGAAATGATCGGTAAAGGTAATTTGATTGAGTGCGATTGAAATAGCAGAAAGTTACTAGAAAAAGCAGCGATGAAGCAGTGCTTTAATTATTCCGAATGACTTGCGAGAGATTTTTATTCGGCCATAGTTACGCACAGGAGGAAAATTCTCGCGTACGCGAAACACGAAAATAGCGAAATTTTGATTTCGCTGGGGGGGGAATGTTACCGGAGAACAGTTCTTTAATTTTCATGAATATCACGGAATTCTTCGTTTCTCGTTGCCAAACAATTTACAGAGAAATTACGGAATCTCGAGTATTCTTTCCTGCTGAAAATTCCGAAATAATTCGAATTTTATTCTCTCGAGCGAACACCACGTTTATAGGGGTTGAGAAGAAGCGATCGTCCGATCGTATGAATCGAACGCAACTCTAGAATAAAATACGTAACCTTATTCGGAGATACTTACAGGCGCTTCAGGTTTATCATGTTGCTGAAGAGAACATCGGGAAGGTGACGTATCTGATTATTGTTGAGGCGCAGCTTCTCGACGCCGACCAGATCCTGGAAGGCGTCTCTCTCGATGGTGTGGATCTGATTATTCGATAGCCAGCTAGAAGGGATACGTAAAATGCGGTGAAAACTTGGCTGGACTCGTCCAGAGGAACACGTCGGTTCCTCGGCCTTCCGCGGATCTTTCGACCCAGTTCCCCATAATTACTTTTCTTCCGGGCCGATCACCGCTCGAAATCGCGTCCCCGACGTCTCGTGGCGCGTCGAAGAAACTTTACGATCTTCCGTAGCGATGAGAACACAGTCACCGAGCGAACAGAATATCGCGAAAGGTCGGCGACTTGGCGCCGTAACAATGGCGGCCGCGACAAATTCGCCGGAATCTCGGCAACTTTTCACCGTGCTTTTAAAGAGCCGAGCCCGGTTTCAGCTTCGCGACCCCATTCAATCCTGTTCGCAGCTCGCGACTAAAGGCTATCCCGTTTCCGCGCCGTTCATCCCGGCCCGTATAACTCGCTTCGTTATTTAACAAACGGATGGTACTCACAGAACGTGAAGCGTGGCCATGTCCTCGAAGTTCGTCTTGAATATCACCGTGATATTGTTCCCTTGGAGGTCCCTGGAACAAAGAGGAACGAATTAATCTCGCAGGCGGTGCAGCGAGTCAATAACGGCCGTGTCCGCGGGAGAAAAATGTCATTTCGACCCTGCTCCTCTCGGGGAGAGGAAATCTCGTGAAAATCTCGCGGCACGCGTTCCTCCTCCTTTCCAGCCGCGGAACAAAAGGAGTACCCTCGCGATGATGCTTAACTAATTCCATTTCAGCCGCGCCGTTTCACCCCGGCCGCGTCGTCACCCGCCAGTAAACGACGCCCCGCGTCCACCGACCCCTCCCTGTGCTTCGTATTTATTTGCCGCGAATAAGTATTTCTGTTTCCCTGGCCGTGCAAATATTTGTCCCGTCGTTGAAGGGAACGACGACTGTGCAAAGAGCAACCTTTCGGCAGCAACTTCATCCTCCTTTCTGCCCGGTTTTAAAACCTTGTCGCCGTTTACGCGCCCCGCTCAAAGCGACCCCTGCCTGCCACCGCGAGCACTGGAAACCAGCCCATCGGACCGTAAATCCAGATTTTCTTCGATCCTTTGTCGCGTTCAATTCCGATGAATGCTTCATCGTGCGTGCTGCGCGATTTTCTAACACGCACGCGTTAATGAGACGCTCGCGATGTTTATTTCGAGATTAACAGCGGCTATTTTATGCTTCACGAGTGTTTCGGTATATTCGCTATCGATTTGTTTCTTCTCTTTCTTTGATAACCGTGATTTTGGCAATTTTATGTGTGGTATATATAATGCTCGGGAGAGACTGATTATTTGAGTAACGTTTCCAGGAAATTTAATGCGAGCTTTAACGTGGGAAATTGATCTCGTTTGACAGAGTTGTTTGGGTTACTCTTAGAGTAATAGTACGAAAATTCGTTTTCCGTTGCTGCTATCGAGGCTTCCTGAAAGATATGGCATTAGTTCATCGAGACGAAACCGATAATGGAGGAACAAACGACGTGATCAGGCTGAAACGTTTCTTCAAACGTTATATCGATAAGTATACCTCTAGGTGCATTCGATCAAAAGCGAATGCTTTTGAATTAAAACGGGAAACAGCAACACGACGTTCGATAATTGCCGAATGATTTTTCCAATCCTCCCCTTATCTTGCCGCAAAAGTCTCAATATTGACGAACGCGAGGGAGCGTACTTACGTACGCACATGGCAGTTGCCAAATAGGAGAAATCGATACAATAAAAGGGGTGAACCTCTGGTACGGGCCGGTCGAACGAATATCCCGGTGCCGGTAACTGGAAAGCGTGAATTTGCTCTTCCCGCGGGGTGAGTAGACCTAAGAGAGGGGTGGCCGTCAAACACAGCCGTCTGCACTGCCGTCAGGCCAAGTTATTAAGGCCTTATTAAATTGCTTCCCTTTCTCCTGCAGCCTCTTTTTACCTGACAAAAAGAGGCAGACGCAGGGACGAGTAACGAGTCAGGCCTACGACTTCTCGCAAAAATCCTCTCTCGTCGGCTCCTCCTCCTGTTTCTTTTTCTCTCTTTCCCTCTCTTTATTCAGCCATGTTTTCCTTTTTCCGCTTTTTCCCCGTGTTCCTTTTCTCTTTTAATTTTCCTTATTCCCGATTTTCTCGTCCTCTCGTCGGAACGCCGACGAGGACGTTGTTGGACGCGAGTTATTTCCCCGTTTCCGTTGCCAGACACAGCCGGGTTCGACGACGAGGCCAGACGAGCGACCGTTTTTCACCGGCTCTCTTTTAAGCCTTGCGTGAGATTTTAATTTCCACCGTCGCGGCCTTTTTTCGGATCCCGAACCGGCCCTCGCTTGTTTCCCAGCTCGTTCTCCCGTTCTCGCCGCTGGATATTGTCGTCGCGCCGCTGCCGGAATAATTGCCGGGGTTCGGCGCCGGTGAACGCGAGGCCAAAACGCCGGAAGAGGCTACGAAAACCGGCCGTTTCCACCGCTTCCGGCTCGATTTCGGTCATCGAGAACCGCCCTGTCTTTTTTACGGTTCCTTCCGTTGCCGTTCGGCTTCGTCGAAATTGTTTTATCGCACTGACGCTCCAGTGATCGGGCAAATGACTGTTTTTATGGTATGAAAATAATTTTGCTACGATTAATGTTAAAATCCGACTCGATTTTCGGTAGATTTTAGTTATACAAATTTCTCTCGCATTTTTTATAATTTAAAACTCACTTTTTCATGAATTTTCGTTGAATTTTGTTTTTCTTCGAGTGGAAAGTACTGCTGAGATATGATTAATTTGAGTAATTGAAATATTATTTGAATCGTACTAATTTGGTTCAACATTTCAATTTTCTGTTACTTTGAAAGGTTCGGTATTGATAAATTGCCAAAGCGAAAAATTTCGTAGTTCCTTCTAGATTTTTACGACTCGAATCGTTGTAATTTCGAGAATAAAAATTCTCGATGATCGAACGGACGACAAAGGAGCATGGTATTATTTCACCTAAGCCCATATGCAATCGTAATCCCATTGTTTGGCCATTTGGTGAAAATGTAATTTCTCTAGGGCGATAATTTACAGGATGTTTTGAAAGCAGGAAGCTTCAGGCTTGTTTGCGACGGATGATAAATCTGGGCAAATCGGGTTGTATTTTTGGATTTGCATCACTCGTGTTTGTGTCGGATTTATTACGCAGATCGTTCGTGTTTGTCCAATCGCGAACCGGACGAAATCGATAAATGTGTAAGCTATCGTGTAATTGGGTTAGAGGGGAAAACAAGCTTTGGAAAAATCGGACATACCCTTAAAAAAGATCGAAGCATCGAACGAGCGTTCAAAGAATAAATCCCATCGAAGAAAAATGGCGAAATTTGAAGCCGGAAGGGAAATAAATTAAATATTATACCTCAGGTGATAGTAAATACACCCAACTTTGACTGAATCGATAATTTATTTATTTCCTCGTATATTCGCAAATAATAATTTATTATTATAGACAGAAATACAGGCGAGGCTCTGCTATAGTACAAAA
>NIJG01000029.1:3243127-3275034 GCA_002201625.1 Euglossa dilemma
AAAAAAAAAAAAAAAAAAAAAAAAGAGACGCGAGATCGATGAAATAAAAAGCGTGAACAGAGAAAAAGGAAAACACGGTAAGAGAGAGCGAGAGGGAGAGAGAGGGTGTATTTAAAATGCAGCCCCGGAGCATCTCGTCGATGGAGAGGAGTACGGATAGGCAATCCTCTTGATAATCGTTAAATGAAAAAAGCGTGTTGACGGTGGGTAAACAGCAGCGCGAAAAAAATCTGTCGAAGCGACGCGACGCCGGTACGCGACATCGATCAACACTTGTTTCCCGGCCTACGCCGACGCCGACGCCGCGTGTGACTTTTCGCCCGTGAACAGACACCGTTCGAAATCCGTCCCCAAAAGGGCAACGCCAACTATCGTGTTCACCGACATTTTTTCCCCCATCTCGTGCCACGAATTTTCCCGAAAAATTCCTCGCTTTTCGAGCATTCCACTTCCTTTTACCCTTCTTACCTGCAGGGTACGTTTCTAAACGAAGTTTAAAATTTTGGGAACTTCGTGAGATTTTACAGAGTGGTTCTCGTTGGATTTTTTAGGTTCGTCGTGTGAAGAAAAATTCCTCGTTTATGAGTATTCGACTTTTTTTTTACTTTTATAACCGAGGAGAAACGTTTCTAAATGAAGCATGGAATTTTTAACCCTTTGAGAACGAATAATATAGTGGAAATGTTTTGATTTCTCAGAGTAAAAAATAACTTTAGCATTGTCATCGATGTAGTACCTAGCTTTTAATTCGGAAAATTTCCTCCGGTTTATTATTTTTAATTATTAGATATTTTTAATTACTCGATCTATCGTTAACTTTGTTTCCCGTCATCAATGGGTTAAAGTATCGCGGTGTTCTCATTGGTTTATATTGGTCAGTAATAATAATTTCGTTTGTAAATTTGAATAAATATCACCGACACGGCGTTTGATAAATATTGAGAAAGGTTTACGCCTGTTTAAAAAGGATTTTTTGTTCGCTGCTAAGCAAATTTTGCGCGATGCCATTAAAACAATTCTTCGCGGAAGTTAATTCCGACAGAATACGTAATGATGCCGAAGTTTAACCCACTTATTAAGCACCTCTCTTAAGCAGCAGTTAATTGAATACCAAAAGCAACTTACGACTTTAACTTTCGCCGGGAATAAAAGAGAATGGCGAACGAGCGTTGAGAGACCGGCTCGGTGCTCCTTCAAATAAGCCTCTGGTTAAGCATACCGTATAATTTTTTCAACGTCGACCCTTAAGTCTCGCTGCCGACCCAGAACCGGGGTGAAATAACCCGGGAAAAATAACCGAACGAAATAATAAATCGACGAAATAATAATAAATCAGCCGCGACCTTTTATACATAAATCGAGCCTTTCTCGCGGTGTCTTAAAACGGATCGCGTTCAATTCGGAACAGAGATCTCTGCGGGACGTCGTTTACAGATCGCGGAGACGATCGATCGCGTTATCGAATCAGAAGCAGCCGAGTCTGGCCGCATAATCCACTTTATCGTCGATTCGATTAACCCTGAACGAGGTAAAACGAGCGTGGTTGCCAGCGACGGCTAACGAAGCCAATACGAAGAACAAGGCGACGCCATGTTATCATCCCTCCACTTTGTCCTACTCGACGTCGATCGAAAAGCGTCCAAGAAGAAGGCGACGCGCACTGCCGGCTGCCATCCAGATCCATCTTGTCTTTCAGATATCGACGAACCTTTCGACCAAGAATTTCTCACTTTGCCATGTACTTCTAGGGATATTAGGATTCCGAGGTTGTCTGCACCAAATGGTTTTAGAAAGTAGGTACTTTGTAAAGAATTTATAATCCCTTTCTTCAAACGAAAATGCGAGAGAAAGAAGTGACACATGTGAGAGAAAAATTATGAATAAGATGTTTGGAGAGTTCGGACAGGTATCCTATTTTTTAATTTAATTATTTAAAATTATATATATCACCTCAACCCCGTTATGCTATAGAATTTGCACAAAATATCTTATAAGCACGAGTGAAATTTGCATATCTTATTATTGGCCTACTGAGCCCAGTCTAACGAATCTCTAGTCACATTCTATGAATACCGAAATTAATTTACCGAAGACTGTGCGAACACGCTGAAATTCGATGTTACAAACGAAACTTCTAAGAAACGAAGCTAACAACACGATCTCCGACACACGTGAGACAATAATTCCCTAGATAAAGTTCCTAGATCGGTGCCAGTCCGACGTGACCCTGTTTTTTTTCACAACAGCGTATCGTTATCCGATGTTACTCCAAGTCTCTTTATCCGTTTATTGAATCTCTAATAACGCCGTGTTCCGCATATTTCGCTTTAATATACTGTGGAAACTTTTTTAATTTTGTTATGGGAGTTGTAATACAGACGAGTTCAAGCTTTGCATACTTTAGCAAGCCTATGTTCCTCTTTCTCCCTCGTCGCTCTCGTTCTTCGCCTCTCTCCCTCTCTTTCCTTTTTACGCTCTTTAATGTCATTGAAAGCTCGCTTCAGTTTTCTCACTGGGTTTTTAATAACGCTACTGTCGATGCTTTTTCTCAACAACGGGCAAAGCCAAGTTTCCGCGAGAAGCTCGAAGAAATTACTATCTGCCCATTCATTCTCCGTTTATAATATCCCTTTATCTCTCCGTTGGCTTCATTGACATCCCTTTGCGACTTCGAACGAAGTTGTCACGACGGAAGAATCTCGCATTGACATCTCGCGGCTGAGTAATCCTACAGGTTTCGCAGGATTACGCTTCGCGTCTCGTATTTCGCTTCGTACCTCTGGTATCGGATATTGAACCGTTAATATCTTCGCAATTAAGGAATTTCTCGTTTCATTTTACACGACGACCTCTCTCTCTCCATAAATTACAAAGCAGGAACCGTTCCCCGATAGTCTCGCGATTTTTCTCTCTCCTCTTCTCCTTTTCGTTTCAGCACGATCAAACCCAACTCGTCGTATCGATTATCGAAAACGTGCTTCCCATTCCAGCTACCGTGCCAAGGATTCTCTGCAACACCTTCTCGGAAGTCATAGCGCGGCATCAACAGCTACTCGACTTCCATGAACCTAAGGATGCGGCAATGCGTCAGTTACGAGGCATTAATAACCAGCTCTCGATTTTCCCGCTAGCTTCGAAATATCCCGATACTTCGAACACCAACCTACCGGGAACCTAATATCGGTCGGAAATAAACAACCGGCCGCAAGACGGTCCAAAACCGAGGGTGAATAGGAGAGAACTATTCGCAGGAGAGAGGAAGATTCGCTGTCTCGCTTTAATTGTCAACGAGAGAGCATCGCAAATGTTAAGCTCCTGACGAAGGCAATCCGAGTTGCGCTGATGCCGTAAGTGATAAATTATGCGCTGTTTGGTATGGCGGCTGTGTTTGACTCACAAATACTAACCCAAACCGTATCGAATAATATTAAACTTGCTAAATCGTGCCACCCTCATTTTGGAAACAATTACACGAATAACTTCCATACTACTTTTTAATTCGTTAAATCAAAGTATTCAATGATACTCGGCGATCTTTTCCTGACAGAAAAATAACAATTCGAAGATTCGATATTTTTAAAACGGTAAATAAGAATTCGCATGGAAATTGAGACACGGGATTATTTTACTTCGACATTCCACGTGTCGTTGGGTAATTTTAAATTTTAAATATTAATTAACTCGAGTGCAAAGAGTTAATGCTGATAAAATAACGAGTCTAACATCGAATTATCGTTCCTTTCAACCGAAACACTGTTGTTCGAACCTTAAGTCTGAAGCGGCCAGTAGATCTCGGAGGTTTACGAGTGTCGGCAGAGGGAGGTCGTAGAAACGGCGTTGGTTCCGTTTCTCCCGACAGATTTGTGCTTCCTGGAACGGTAACGCGGTTGTCCACGGTGGTCTTCCTCCGTTCGTCGCGTTCAATTAAACGCGGCGCCGCCATCTTGGCCAACGGCGATAATGGCGATCGGCCGCGTTATCGCGGTCGAGATTCCACCGGTTATTAAATCGGATCGGGGACCGTGTTCGAATGGCTGCCAGCGATTCCGTCTCGATATAGGGGGACCTCCCGCCGCTTTATCGCGGTATAATTAATTTCCGGACCGAGCGGCTCGATGGCTTGCCGGTCGAAGTTAACGAAGAAGTTAAGGTGAGACGCTAATTGAAGCGGGTCGAGGAACTGCCAGTTGGGAGCGCTGCTTGTTCCGCCTTAGTTTATCGCAGCCGTGTTATGTTCGAGGGAACTGGGCTGAACGGCATCGTAAAGCCCCGTCCCCGGGTTAGGCTGGTTACTCGAATTCGAGTCGAAGGAATGTGCCCACTCCTATTTTATACGACACTTGAAACGGACTTGTCGGGCGTTTCGAGTCAACCTGGTAACTGGTTTGCAGCGGCTCAATCTTTCGCTTCGGTTCAAGTTCGTATCCGGTGCTATCTCGAGATTAATTTCGAGGTTACAAGATAACCGATTATCATAACATCACACGATTCGTAGGAAGCTTGGTTATTGGAATAATAAAAATATCTTCGAGCTGTTGACGCGCTTCACGTAAACAGCCGCGTTGCTTTATTATCCGAATCCCAATGGTAACTTTTAACAGTAACAAAGAGAAAAAATAAGAAACGAATTATATATTCGAAACGCGTGACACATTTTCTCCAGATTCTCTTTTACCTCTTCGAAGCATAGGCTTCTAGAAAGTAAAACAGACTGTTTAAATTAAACAAAATTGGTATTTTTTATTAACAAGTATAGACACGTAAAGAAATAATAATTCGATTCAATTTACTGTCATAGTCCGGGATTCAAATAGTCTCACCGTGTCTATTGCAATATTTCGAAGTGGGTCTAAAAATGTCTCACCATGCATTCTCGTGCATCAAACAAATTTTTTCACCTCATTCTTAATTCCACCGTATCCCAAAGAGTTAAATATTTCCAAATATCTCGCCGGTTGTAGGAACAAGAGGGAATACCAGGCTATGAAACAGACGAATGGGGATAAGATCTCGCGAAAGGAGAGGAGTAAAATTGCGTTCGCTTATCGGCGGCGAGTCTGGGATTCGGCATGGTGTACCTTGCCGTTGATTCAATTCGCCTGGCACAATGACGTCCGCCGGAAATCCAATCGTGTCCCGGAGGCACATTTTCATCGTCGACGCGCACTTTTGACAGGCGGCTCACGTGCTGCCGGCTAACGAAATTACTTTTCGCGTCGTCGGGACATCCGCTTAAATACGTTTCCATGGGTTTCCACGGCCGGAACCGGGCCTGGTAAATCTGCCGGGACAGGCTGCCTAGGAAGCGCGAGGGGAAGCAAACGACGGGGAGGTCTGAGGCGGCTGCTGGTCCAGGAATAAGGTGTCGGTACGCGTCTATATTTGCGTCGTCGTGGCTTAGAAATGGACCGCTATGGCAGATGTAATCAAAGTTTGCAGACAACCACTCCCGAGACCCCTCTTGCTCTGCAATGAGCGGGACAAGTCGCGCCGGATGCGCCCGTTTTTCGCCCGTGTCGATATGTGCATGCATCCTCCGGGCTAGCCCGTGTTCCGTTCTCGGCAATATTGGATTTCGTCGATCGGCATTCGAACGGCCGTGGCCTGTTCGACACCCTCCGCTGTTATGTCCGAGGTTTCGGTTCCGTTCGGTTCCATTCGGTTCGGGCTCGTCCGTGAAAAGTGAATCGAGTGCGCTGCCACGCGAAGCTTCGGATATTAAAATATTTCGATGCCTAAATCGACTCGCGATTCGAAGACTCGAGGGATCGAAGAAATTTAAAAGATCATTATATCGAATTCTTCTTTTACGTATTTTCTTCCCCGTTTGATAGAAATCGCGACGTGGTCGAGGTGCTTCGGATATTAAAACATTTCGAGGCCTAAATTGACTCGAGAATCAAAGAAATTTTAATGGTTAAATCGAATTCTACTTTTACGTATTTTCTTTCACGTTCTTCGAAATGTAATTTCGATACATGGAAAATAAATGATGGTGAAGTAATTGCAGTAATGAGGAGAGGAAAATTTGCGTTCGTTATTTCGCAGGGAAATGAGTATGAAACTCGGTCTACGAGTTATGAATTGTAATATTTTACACGGTGAAATTGCGGTGTTTATTAAAGAAAGAGGAAGTGAAGTGTTGTGTAATATTATGTTAAGTAATATTTTTCGCGGCGTATGGTTGCATGTATGGAGTATAGTTAAAGATCAAAGAAAGTTAGAAAACAGTTTTACATAACGAGTTGCCTAGAGAGATTGCTGCTGGAATAGTTGCAGTCGAAATTATATTCCCGACATTTAACTTCGGTATTAATAATAACAAACCGACTGTTCTGTGTGAACTTGTTGGAATGCAAAACGCGTAACCCAGTTGCAACAAAGAATTATATAACAAGCATTGTTACGCGTTATGAATTCGGTTCAACTCCATAACAACTACATTGTACAAAAATATACAGCCCCTGTAAAAAATTTACAATTCCTCTTTCAATCTGCCACTAACTTTCGTAATATTTCAAAAACAGTGCTAGAAAATTCCTCGAGGTAACAAAACTCTCGGGCAACATTTGTAAAAGCACAATCTACAATTTTTTTAAAGGGCTTTTGACTAATGGTGGCCACGAAGATTTAATACGTAGTCACGTATTAAAAAATACAAAATTTATCACGATTTCAGACACTTTAAAAAGAAAAAGTTGAATATGCAATTTATTAATCTTCGACAGCAATAAATAACTTGTACTTAACGTCAATGCGACATTCTGACAGGATAATAGATTATTAAAATTTTACAATCCTGTACAAATAAAATATCGAGGTAGCGCTAAAAAGGACAATTACACTTGTCGTATAAGACACATAGTAGACATATCATTATTCGTATGAGATACATCATTAATCAATTGACTCGCGTTTCACGAGCCTTGCGAACCATTACAATGAAGTAATAGATAAAAACCCCTTGCAAGTATCAAGAATGAATTATACGAAGCACATATTCGCAATAACTGTATAATGACTAAAATATTACTAGAATCTTACAATCATGTACAAATAAAATATCGAGGTATCGCTAAACAGGACACTTACGCATAGTGTAGACATATCATTATTCGTATGAGATACATCATTAATCAATAGATTCGCTTTTCACTAACCTAGCAAACCATTGCAATAAATAATATTGTTAATATAAATCCCTTACAGGTATCAAAAATGAATTATACGAAGCATATATTCGCGTTAAACTGTGCGATAACTAAAAAGATGTCGAGTCTTTGAAAAATCGGTCAAATTCGTGAACTTCCTTTCGATCCCGGATTCCATCGGTTGCTATAGGCATCCGAGTCTATCGAAGACACTGGCGCGAAACTTTCCGGCGACGTACGTGCATCTACCCCTTTCGGGGGTAGGAGGCCGATAAGGGTGAACCATCGAAAGGGAGAGAGGCGAAGAACGGCGAAAGTTTCGGCTGCGAAAGCTAGGGTGTTCCTTCCATCTGCCGCGCGTACGTACGTCGCGAAACACCGGTCTACGTACACGCGTCGAAATGCAAATGGAATCTCTTGATTGAGTTTAGCGCGGCGCCGACTGCGCCGCTGGCAGTCGCTGCTAGATGGCGCCGCGGCGCCCAGGGCGAAGAAAAAGGGTCCCGAAGTAGATTTGACGTATCGATGGGTTTCCGCTTCGCTCCGCTCGCTGCTCGCGAATAATCGTGGCAGGAGGAACGAGAAGAATGCGAGGCGCGTCGCCCATTTTCGAGCACAGACGCGTCCCGCGTTCCCTCGCAAATGGAGACAAATTTATACGCAAGGGTCGCGATGGTGGGGGGCAAAAAAAAAGCCGGGCACTTTTGATAAATTGAATCGATCGATTGTTTCTCGCTGGACCCGACGACATTTTTCACGCATGAATTATTCGTCTCTCGCTCACTTCCGCTTCGCACCCCCACTCGCCACACCCGTGGTGTCGATCGAGAGTGGAAGGCTTTTTTTCTCGTTTCGTTTCGTTTCGTGCTTTATTTCGGTAAACAAAATACTCGTCACTTTGTCCGTTTGTGATTTAACATCGCGATGTCGTTGGAGTGAAAATTTAGTCGGAATTGGAGATTCTAGTAGGTGGATTCGAAATGCCAGAGTGGGATAGTTCCGCTGGTATTGCGTTTCTACGCTCGTGCGATTTTAGAGGAATCAGTGCAAAATATTGCACATTAGTTCGGTGGGGATATTTTTGATGCTATAGAAGAGGTTTCATAGAGGAATATCAAATTTCTGTCTCATTGTAGCGTAGAATTGCACGATAATTAGCAAACGTGTTTCGCGAATGTGGCTATTATTTAGTTTTGGACAATTAACCCCTTGACATGCGAATAAAGTGAAATTCGATGCCTCTGGAAAACGCTGTTTAATTTTATTCGATTGAACAGTTATGTACGAGCTTAGGAACGGAATATTTTATTTTAAAACTCAAAGAAGGAATGTAAAAAAAGGCAAACGTCATTGTATATCAAAGGGTCAAGTTTCCTTTTTCTAACACCGTTGTTCGTGTCACGCTATATTCGTTAAACGCAAAGAATCTAATTAGGCAAATTGAAAAAAGAACAATGTTATAATTCCACCGTCCTCTTATGGTGATCTGTAAAAACAGGCATTCCACGTGGCAAGCCAGCATATGATTAATTGCTACCCGGAGGATTGCGAAAGGAATCGGTGGTCGATCCAAATATTTGCTCGATAGATCGATCTAAACAGCTGCACGATCGGCTACCTCGAGATCTATGCAGTTCAGCTGGCGGTTGTTGGGTGATCGGAATGGTTAAACGATCGGTTGGTTCTAAGCTGGTAGCTGGGTTACGCAATCTTTCGCTTCCGTAGACCTGAGCTCAGCCAACGTGACCAGCCTCCGTTCGAGATTTGAATAATTACGCGATCGGTTTCTTCTGGATCGAAATAATTGTGTTATCGGTTATTCAGAGATCTAAGAGACATTACGCGTTGCTGCTCGAACAGCCGTTACGACCAGCGGCACCGAGATTAAGTGCGTGTGCGATCGTACGATTAGAGATCTAAACAGTGGTCGAACGATCTCGACATCTGGCCGGTTCATTAGGAATCTGTGTAATTACCCAATCGGCCCGCGCAAACTTCCGTGGGACGACGATGGATTTCAACGATCAAGGATTGAAATAGCGACAGCCTTCCGGCTGATTGTCGCTCTGTCGAAACAATGTCCAGGTAGCTCGTTGGTTTTCATCATGGGCAAGAGGAGAGAGAGAGTGAGAGAGAGGTGGAGGTAAGAAGATCGAATTTGAAATTCAAATAAGGAGATATATAATATCGTATTTTAATTAGTAATTTCTTTAGCTTTTGCGTAACTTGGATGAATAAAAATTCGTACAAAAATTTTGAAAGTTTCAAAATCTTACAAATCTTCGGATTCAAGTCTCGAAAATTAAAATACCAGTTTCAAAGTCGATAATAGAGGATTAGGATGCTCTTCTTCGTCCTAAATTTTCCCAAATTAATGCTTCTTCGGAGGTTGTAGTGAAATAAAACGTAAGCGATAGAAGAATATGTCCTCAATATGAAAACAATGAACTCATCCTGAGATGAAACAATCTTCTTCGCGACACATATAAGTGCGCACACTCAAAAGCACAGCTAACTGGTTAAAGGTGAAAAATACCCTTGTACAAATACAAGAAATATAGATTTGAACTTAGTGTTACGATGATCAAAACCCATCGACCCTATTAGTCACTAGCGACTAGACTTTTCACCAAACAGTCCTTGGCACCTCCACAACACCGAAGGTCCTTGAGATACATAGCTCTTTGAGGATGTTTGAGGACCTGTGGCCTTTGACAGGCCTGACGCCATCGTTTCACAGCTGATAATTAATTCGCAACGCTAATTAAAAATCCTGCAAGAGATCATCGTAATCGATCCGACAGCTACCTTCGTTCAACCCTAACCCAGCAATCATTCGATCCACTTGCTCCTGCGACGAAGGAAAGCACAGCGGATACAAGTTGTGTTACAATAACCAAAACTTTTCGACTCTATTGCTCACTAACGACTAAACTTTCTGCCAAACAGCAGGTCCTTAGTACCTGCAAAATATCGAAAGTCCTTGAGGTCAAAGGATCTTTGAGGATCTTCGAGGACCTGCGGTCTTTACCAGGCCTGACGCCATCATTGCACAGCTGATAATTAATTCGCAACGCTAATTAAAAATCTTGGAAGAAATTATCGTAATCGATCCGACAGCCACCTTAGTCCAACCCTAACCAAGCAGTCATTCGATCCACTTGCTCCTGCAACGACGGAAAGCACAGCGGATACAAGGAGCAACACTGACACAGGGAAAATCAAGAGAAAATCCCGGCGAGCCTCTCGAGTTTCGCTCGGTAGGCTCGGCTCAAAATTGATCCTCCCTCTTCGGCGTATCATAATATTCAGATTTTATTGCGCGGCCAGGCCTGGGCCGGGTAGCATTCGCGGTGCCTTTCACCTGTCAGCCGTGGAACGAAGGCTGAGCCACGAGGAGGATGCCACGTCGGGGACGTGCACCGTTGCGAAACACGCGGTCTGAATTTATCGAGCTGGCTCGCCTCCAGACCAACCGATCCCGGGGACTCTCTTTTCCGCTCGTAACCGTCCTCACGCTTGTTCCTCGTCCCCGTCAACCCAGTAAAATCAAATATTAACGATCCGCCGGCGGATGGAATCGCGCGACCGCTGTTTTACGATGTAACACGATGACGCGGGGGCCACGCGTGATGTATTAACCTTGCGTCACGCCACGAAAATAGTCGGCGACGATTGAGAGACGCGCAGGGTCCCGCCTACGGATGGGACCAAGTTCCGCTTGGGACGATTCGCCACCTCCAGGTAGCCTACACGCGACAGTTCCGCGCGATTTGCTGTTCTCGAGCTCAGATTCGATGGATATTCGAGGTTCGGATCAGCTGAGAGTTCATTGAGGGACGCACGATGGACTAATTGGGTCGAAGATGTTGACATACCGAAGGGTCGTTGGATAATTTGGGTATGTTCCTTTGTTTCGAGGACCTCTGACGTGAAAATCGTTGGATTAACGGAAAGGTCCTTGAAGTTTGGGAATATTCACCTTACGAGTGATCAAAATTCTTTCTTTTTCTAAGATTTAAGATGTCATTGAGAGCTAGTCAGTGGGTTGAATAGGCTAGAAGGTAGTCATCTGTCTGGAAATATCGCACTCTCTGTGTTTACAGGGCTATTGACAAAGGAGTTAGTAACTAACTGTAATAATTAATTCGTTATCCAGAGTTCCCAGGTGAAAGAACGAAGCGTAATATTGGGGTTGAATAAATCACGGAAACTCTTTCTGTCTCGATTCTGGTTTTATCGTTTCAACGAAACTGGATGGTAGTCTAGACATTGCACTAGCGAAATTAATAACTAATTAGTTAGCTATCCCAGAGTTTTCAGAACGTAGTAATGGAACGAAAGCGTAAAAGTCAGGATTGGATATACATTTCCCGAAATTTGCCATCTACATTCGACGTATCCTCGTGTTGGAAGTGCCCGCAAAAATTTCGCGTATTTTCGCCGTGATATCGGCGGAATTTGGCGCACGCTCGATCCCATCCGTAGAGACCGGAACGAACCGGGAAACGCGGAGAGAAAAATAGCGCTGCGACGTCGTTTGCCCCTGTCAGCCGGAACGCGAGACGCCTTCGTTTTGCTTAATTAAATGAAACGTCCACCGCGATCGCGTCGTTGCTACGGATGGCAGAGCCCTGGTACCATCGTTTGTCCGCGTCGTTCGTCTTTTTCGAACGAGCAGCCGCGAGTCGTCGCGTTACGAGCTTGTTCGTCGCGCGTACGACACGTTTGGATCGGGTCTTAATTCGGCGAGATTGTACGGTGTCGAGTTGATGCAGTGGAAAGTAGCTGACTGCTGGCTTGGAGAAATGTTTCGCCAGTTTCAGAACTATGAACAGTTTAGTATTTCGGTTACACCGACTCCTCGGTAGAGTCCAGAAGTAACGGAAGCGTTTCAGCAATCGGAATAGCGGGTATTCTTGCTCGAAAGTGAAAGCGATTATTCGAATCGAAATTCTAAACGCTATTCTTTCCGGGTCCTATTCTCTTCGACTAATAACTCATTCGAGATAGTTAACAACCGCGGTCGTGGTCGCACGATAAATTCAAACATCGCAGTGGACCATTCGTTTCTTGCTAACCGCTCCTAGACACCAATTACGTTCTACATTGCAGATGTAAAATTTCACACTACGAGTACGAACAATAGGTTCCACCGTGCATTTGTCACAATCTATGAGCCAGAGTTCAGCGTCTTGATCTCGCGCGGAGACATAAAGCTTTCTCGATCAGACCTGCGTTTATATCTCTCCATCTCGATCGATTTTTCCTAACCGATATTTCTGATCTAGTAACTTTTAACTAGATACGCGTCGTGAGAATTCCTAGAACACTTGATACGATACGATTATCCAGTGGTATCCATCTTCTTCCGTCAGATTCTCAACGGAAGACACGAGAGAATGGAGGAGAAAAACGCGACAGGGAGATGGTGTCAGCTGAAAATAAACATCGCACCTGGCAAAGCACTTTGACCTCTGTGTGTTCTGCCGTCAGGTTCTCCTAGACCTGATGGCAGTGCGTACTCGAACGTAGAGAAGCCAGGAGCAGCAGCTGGGCCAGCGAGTGACCGACTCAACAGGCCATCGGCGTCGGTCTACCGATGATCGATCCGGGCGTTGCTCGCGTTTTACGGTTTGAAATCCACAATGCGCTGGCCCGTTAACGTCTGCCGGCGGAATTGACGCGGAGAATTGTTCGGTGTGTACACACGGAACCCGGTGCCAGGGAACAGCATTGTTCCAGCGACAGGTGATTCGTTAGTCGACGCAACTGCTTCAGCAAAGACAAATGCTCGCTCGGCCGCCGGTCTAACGAGCACACGCGGAACCCTAGCCAAATATCAGCATGAACAACGAGCGTGGAACGCAGAAGGAGAGACCTCTTGAGAGATTTCGCACGCCAAACAACCAGCCTGGCTGCCGCGTTCGAGAAACCGCGGCCGCGCTGCAAGATCTGCATGTTGGATTATCAACGAATCCCCGGCCGGCTGGCTGCACTTTGTTATTACCCCCTTGCTTCGGTTTTCCATGGGGTTTCTAGGGTAATCGGCGTGTTTACGCCGTACGGACAATCGTGGCTAATCGCACGTTTCATTGTCCCCGCTTGATTGGAGGTTTCATTGTTCCGTTGGCTCGCACGAACGTGCGATTTATTCGCGCTGCCTTCCAGGCTTGTGGGTGGATAGGCGATACAGCACTGTGAAGGGGTTGCAAGGAAATTGTTATAGATGGCCTGGTGATTTGTCCGACAGAGTGGAGGCACGGCGATAGGTGAGAATACAGCGTTAATTCGCGGCAGGGAAATCTGGGCTAAGGAAGAGGTGGCTCTGAGCGATGTTGCGAGGCTCGATCGCGGCGAGAAAACTTCCCGGTGATTTATGAATCGTAAAGAGAGAATATGAATTTCGAAAGATTACAAAAAGATACGGTGTTGCTCGAAGGCTTCATTGCTCCTTGCGAAATCCGAATATCTTTTCCTGGATTATAGCTTATATCGCTGGTTAGGTAATAATAATAATAATAATATATAAATAATATTAATATATCTAAACGGAAGAAATTTCTAGACACAGGTCAGCTTTCTAGATACGCAGCATCTCAAAGTCTAACGATAACAAGGATTCCTACACTTACGATTAATCTTTTAAAGACCCGAGACAGACTCGCGAATATCGGACAGTGAATCGCGAACGATCGTTCAAATCGACGGGACTGGAAGCGGTCCAACTCGGCCGAAAATACTCGAAAATCCATCAAGCAGCCCGCACGAGTCTTTTGAAATCTCCTTTTCCCGAACGATTCCTCAAAACCGACTCGACAGCTCGACATTCCGACACGGTGTCGGACTAACAGACCGACAATCGTCTACAACCTGTCCCCCTCAGCTCTCTCGGTGCCAAAACGTTGGAAGGAATAATTGTATCTCGCGATCTGGGATATGCTCGGGGTTTCACCGGGAACGAGTAACAAGCGCACGGCTTAGCGTAGACAAAAGCGTGGCGAGGCTTGCTAGATTTCAGATAGACGTTGCAGGGGCTCCTTTATTTTTCCGCGTTCCCCGATCCCTTATCTGAAGGAGCCAGCCGCCCGGGGTCTACGACTCGCGTAAAGTTTATCGCGTTTGTTTTACATCCGCGACTCGCGACTGTGCCGTAAAAAACGCGGCCCTCGTTCGCTTCGGTTTCACAACCGAGCACGAGCCGCTAAATGCTCGCCGGGGATCGTGCCGCGAGGAAAATGGCCGCCGCGATCCCGTGGCCCCGCGAACCAGAACGGGCTGGAATTTACAGCCGACTTTCCGCCTGGTAATTCCGTTTATTGTAATCCGCGGACGCTTCGTGACTCCTCTGAATCGCTCAGCCCTTTTCATCTCTCGCGACCGTTTCCTTAATTGTCCTCGCGCTGACAGCCACGACCGTTTCTCTCTTTTCTCCCTTGTTTTTATTTCTGTTCTCGTCCTGCCTTCCTTTCTCCTCCGCGTTTTTCTTTTTTTCGAATTTTTTCCCGCCTTTGTCCTTTTTCATTTCGGTCCTTTTCGACAGCGTTTATGGAGCTGTACCGGATTTTAATTAAGAGATTCATAAAACATCTACCACTTTGATGACGTGTGACTTTGTCAGGTCTAAACGAAGAATTCGGGCTAATGTTTTCGGCACGGTGTACAGGGCGTTTCAGTGCAACTGGGTCAGTCGGGAGGGAAGATTCGAAGGTTAAAATTACATTCGTTTCGGTTGACGTTGCGATTCGTGAAAAGGGCCAGGTTCAGAGGTGTTTTAATTACGATTTTGTACGATTTAGCACGCGCCAGGGCGGAAAACCATGAATGGAAACACCGCCTCGCGTGGCCCCGTTGCGTGGGATAACCTGTATACAGGGCTGGACTTTAATTAGAAAATTCATGTTATACTTGCTTCCTCCTTTCGTCTACCTACTTACTCCGAATTGCGTGAAATATTCGTTTGAAATTATTAAAGAACTCGTAAAGCTTTCGTGGTTATTTGCGAATAAAACCGTTGAATATCCTCGTGGAAGAAGAAACGAGAGGAAGAAACAAGCAAAATCCGGCGAAACACAGCTACTTTAATTAACAAATTTAATTAAACAACGAATCGTTGTCAACACCAAAACACGGTGTATTCTATGATTTTTACACGTTGACGTATTATATCAAATTAATTTAAAACTCCGAGCATTATATTCCACGTTCAAAAATTCCGACTAGCAGAACGAAACAGAAACACCGAACCTAACTCGATCCAGGTCCTCAAATACTTAACGAAGGTAACGGTACATCGAGTATATGGTAAATAATTAAAACCAACGAATCGAGAGAAACTTTCTGAATTAAAAAGTACGCGGTACATCGCTGACAATGATAAAATAATTCGCCGTATTCCAAGCACCTTTCACTCTAAAAAGATAAAAAAATTTCCACGTGTATTATGACATTCCTCCCGAAAGAGTTAAACCCCGAGAACCGGTGCGAAGTTCGAAAAGCCGAACAATCGAGCAATGACATTCCGCGGAGTAACGTTTCAGCCTGCCATCTCGAAAAGGCCTGTCCGAGGCGGGCCTCAGCGTCTTCCGGTTCACTGGTTCCCTCGTACACTCATCGGTCGAGCTCGCGGAAAAATCGCGGCACGTTGTTCAGCTCGTAAATCTCGAGCGGGCCGGTAGACGGGAAAAATCGCGGCCGGATCGATGCTTAACGCTCGCCGGTGGAAACGTGCAATCGCCGGCAATCGAACGGTTGACCAGCGTTCTCGGGGCAGCGATGCTGATCGTTGCGATGTTATCAGCGCCGAGGCCGCGGTTCTTTCGCCTCCTTGCCCCCACTCCTCTGCGCTACGCCTCGCGGTGGTGGGGGCCGTGGGCCGCGGTGGTGGGGGTAGCCTCGGGACCGTGGTGGGGGTAGCCTCGCGCGCCGAGGTCACGATTCGACAGACGTTAGCCGCGATCCTCGCGGAGTCTTCGTTCGCGAGAGTCGCCCACGCTTCGGCCTCTCCAGCGAATATCGCGTGTACGCGATAAAGCGAATATAAATTACCCATCGAATCTCGAATGCGGAGACTCGTACGCGGTAAATATGTTGCCTTCGACGCACGTGACGGGACACACTGTGTCGTTATGACAGTTGCCGTGGGTCCGTCTTGTTATGACGGCGATATTGCTGTATGATCAGCAGACTTGAAGAAGCTGTAATAGAATGCTCGTACTGGGAGAGGCTTTTCTTTGAAGAGGCTCGGCAGCCGGGCATGACTCTATTTGCGGAGGTTAGGTCGTTAAGGCGACGTGAAGATGAAGGCTGAATGGCACGGCGAGGTTTATGCCAGGTATCGGACGAGCGGCATTTTGTTTTTCCTTTGCAATTGGAAATTTTCTTTTCTCTCGAGAGTATCGCGAGATGTGAATTTTGAGACGAGAGAGGGGAGCTTGTTGGGTAGGGTACTTACGCCTGAATCGCTAAAAAGGGGTAAATATTAGGCTACTAGGCTTCGATGCAGTTGCAGACTGCGGCTAAAGGTATTTTTGTTTCAAACATACGATAGTGCGAGAGAAGAGTTTGTGGGAGCTTGTACATACACCTGGCACACTTTGCATAATTCGACTAACGTTTTTGAAACATCGGTTCGAGTTAACGCGATTGAGGGAAATTCATCGATAACGTTAATCGGTGATCTTAAACTAATGGGAAAAACGATCTGGCTGTCAGGATAGGTAAAACTGTCACGTAGGAAATGTCTCTAGCCTAGAAAATCGTGTTTACCGTGCAACGTGCTGGTATTATCGATCCGACTCGTAATTGGTGAGAAGTCAACAACTTCTCACTTGTCAGATCGGCCGTATTATTAGTCGGGTAAATTATCGTCCGGGGGACCAGTAGAAATTGTTGCGGCGAAAAAGGAGAAAAAGCGGACCAATTATACACCGCGTCGGACCCGTAACGAAGCGGAAAACGTCAATCGGGAGCGTCAGAAATGACTAAGAACTTCATAAAGCAGATTAAAGGGAGCCCGCCCTAACGACGGATCGAACGCGTCTACTTTTATTTCCGTTGCAATCAACCGACCCGTTAACCGCCACGCTGTGATCGGGATAATTAAACAAGGACGATAGCAGTTTCGCCGCGGACATTGTTAAATATTAAAATCGGCAACGAACTACGTTTCATCCTCCTTTTCCCCTCTTACAATACAGTCGGCAAACAACGATCCGTTCTCCAGCTCGACGACGTAATTGTAGCTGTTGCCGTCGCTGCCCCGGGGAGTTTCGCGCGGATTCGTGCGTGCGTCGCGCGAGTGACACGCGAGGCCGCCGCGTTTTTCTCTCTCGCCGAACGGATTCGTGTAAATAATGCACGCGCTTTTAATGAACGTATCTCGACGCATGCACGCTCGGAGAAAGTGCGAGAGGAGAAAGAGAGTGGCGGGAAAAAGGAAAACACAGCTGCCTGTGCTTTTTCGATGCGCCACGAGAAAATGCGACCAGACCTGACCTAACTCGCGTTCGAAATAAATCCAGATCCGACGCTCAGGCCTGTGCCGCTTTTTCCCGATATGTCACTAGCGCCACCGCGACGCGGATCTGCAGTTACTCGAAAATTTTTCGGGCTGGAGAATCGATCTTCGAAAATTTTGCGGGACGATGTTCATCGAGAATTTCGAGGAGAGCGGAATTGTAACGAGGTTGGAGAATTTTTACGAACTTTACCGGGATAGAGGCGGATTCAAAGGGTTTGCAAGAGGTATTGGTTCTCGAGAAATTGTGAAAGGGAGCGATATCATATCGAGTTTGTGCAATCTCGAAGAATTTTTACCGAAGGTAATGCTTTTAAGGGAACTTTGGCAGTGAAGCCAAAGGAATCAACTCTTAAGGAATTACCAGAGAAAATGGGACAGCGATAATTTTGCGAAATTTTGAAAGGTCTTAAGCGAGGTAATGCTTTTCGAAGCATTTTAAAGGAACGGGAAAGTATCGATATCGTAGAACGAGAGAAGATTGTAAGTGGAATATCTTTTCGAAAGTTTAAGGGAAAAGTATTAGTTTCCGAGGGATTTTAAAGGGCGGCGAGGAATTATTAACGTTCGGAAAATTTTGGAAACAAGTATTAATAAAGAAACTTCGGAGGAAGCGGAGTTTAAGAAATGGAATTAATTAAATGATTAACAAATGTAATCATCGTGTAACAGCGACGTTGAACTAATTGTAAGTGCCAACACGTGTAGTTGCAAACCTAACAAGACACTCGAATATTAATTAAACCAAAAGCTCCTTAATTACTTAATTAACCCTCGATTAAACCAGCGACTATAAATTTTCGATAATTTAATCCCTCGGGAAACATTTCCAAGCAAATTTAGATAACATTACGAACACACACACCAAGTTCACTTCTATGTGGAGCAAGGTCCAACCCATCGTTCAATTGAACTTTTCCATTAGTTAACAACCAAAGTCAAACAGCTAGGAACTAAAGAGGCCCGGTGCAATAACGGAGTTATGATCCACGTGTTAAATATACACTTTAACGAAAATCGAACGCGTTTCGACGTGCGAGAAAATCATATCGAGAACGAGTATCGAGGCTGTACAAGGCGAGAAACCGTAATGGAGCTATTAAGTCGTGAACTTAAGGAGCGAGCAAAGTTTCTACGGCTCTCCAAGTGTATCTATCGACAACGTTGTATCGAGTACAAGCGTATGGCGTGCACGAAACGTTCTATAATTCTTCCTTGATGCCCAACCTACCAACTTTCGCGTACAAATATCTCAATGAAACACCGACACGCTCACCGGACGCTCACAATCTAGTTTATCCATTCTTTGGATTAGATTGATTCGATCGTTTAAATAAATTCACAAGTTTCTCAAATTAAAACTCGATTCTTCCAAAATCTAAATTCCCTAAATTCTAATTTCTCGAATATTAAACTCTTACTGCCCTACCTTCGAACCACTCCTATCCACGGTAATTCGCAAAAGTAAAATTCGAATCTTCCTCGAAGCTCAACTCTAAATTCTAATTTCTCTAATATTAAACTTTTGCTACGCTACTCACAAACCACCCTTCACTCAGTCCTCTCCAATTCAATCTTCGAACAATCGTTACAAATTCGCAAAAATAAAATTCGATTCTTCCTCGAAGCCCAAATCTAAATTTTTTAAAATCTTAATTTCTCGAATATTAAACACTCAAAACCCTACCTTCGAATCAGTTCCATCCACGGTGATTCGAAAAAATAAAATTAGATTCTTTTTCGGAGTCCAACTCTAAATCCTCTAAATCCTAACTTCTCGAATATTAAATTCTCACGACTCTCCCTTCGAATCATTGCTATCTGAGGCAATTCACTGTTTAAAACTCAACCAATTCCGGTGACAAATGAAAAAAAAAAAAAAATTGTCGGAATTGGCACTCGTAATGACACGTTCGCCACGTGTAACTGCAGCGATCAACTGGTTCGGAAGAGGTTGGAGCTATGGGAACGAGAAAGCGATAGGTCGGCGAGCCGGCTGCGAGCGTAGACGGGTGTGAAGGGGGCTCACTGGCGAGACATTAAAGTTGCCGTTAATTAAGCGGGTCGAGTTAACGGTAATTAGTCGACGCGCGGCGAGAGGCGTCGTGTCGCGGCGCCGTTTAGATTTAGACGCCTGATTTCCGAGCATGAAAGCACACTGTACAGCACGCACCCTTTCAACTTGTCCGCGCGGCTGGTTGGAGCGCGCGGCCGCGCGACACAGCCCCGTGCGTGTTCATCACGCGTGTTCATCACGCGTCACGCGCCACGAACGTCGTCCGTGATTTATCAACCGCGACGCGGACGCCTGTCGCAAATCATAACAACCGTGACAACCGCGAAAACTTTGCCGGAACATGGCCGTTCCTCGGACCGAACCAGGGTTCGATCCCGAAACGTTCCGGCGACTCGCGCGCGATTTAATCGACTCCAAGCTTCCATGGAAATGGACCAGAAGGATTAATACGATTGCCGCATACGTCTTTCCGCGATATGTCAATCCTTTCGTTGCTATAGTGACGGGTTGAAAATTGGAACGTCGATTTTCAGTCTTCAAACTGCCTTTGGCCACTCGGCGTTTATTAAACGGAAAATAATGCGTAATTAACCGTTCCCTCTTGGGAAAAAATGCACCTCTATATTATAATATAGGCTAGTTTATCATAGTCAATTCTATCGTTGCTATAGTGACGGGTGAAAATTGGAACGTCGATTTTCGGTCTTCAAACTGCCTTTGGCCATTCGGCGATTATTAAACGGAAAATAACGCGTAATTAACCGTTTTCTCTAGGGAAAAAATACACCTCTATATTATAATATAGGCTAGTTTGTTATATATACTATCGACGTTACATTTGGATTTAGTCCAATAAGTAAATGATATCTGGTAATTAATTATCGAACCAGAGGGGTATGTTGAATAGTCGATTGTTTCGTAACTATTCGTAGAAAATACGAGGTATCCTGTCAACAGTACCTAATGCTACAATATGGCGCGGAACATGACAGCGTGGACTGTTATATGTAGTAGCTTTTACTACCTCCGAGGCCTTTAAATATATTCAAAGCTGAACCGCTCTTTTATTCCCACCCGTTTCACTAAATCTCCTGTTATCATCGTTACGAGTTATTACCGCGGGATTGAATAGCCTCGAAGATTCGGAATGCCTGGAAAGTTTGGAATTCGTATTTACGACACATTACAAGCCGTAAATAACGTCTCGGAGGAAGAATCGTCGGATGAATAACGAGACTATCGGAGCTGGTGCTTGAAATTCTCCAAGTACCTATCGTATAAACCCGGTGTCTCGGAAGCATAGACTTCTCTTGGAAGTCTCTGAAGCGCGAATTATTATAACTCGATGCATCCGAGAAACCGCGAAGATGTTAAACCGGAATGGAGCCGCTTTGCGTTCGCGAATAACCGGAACGCTTCGGATTCTCGGTGCCGCGCGACACATCGAAGTCGATAAAAACCCGTCGAATCTCGAGCAACCGCTTCCTCGTGGAATTCTGAAGCTACTCGAAACACCGAGGATTCGGAAATTCCGCCAGGCGAAGGAAAAACCTCGGAAGCTTTCGAGTAATTCATAATTCCCGCATAATTCCAGCGCGGCGTCCCGCCTTCGCGATGTTCCCGCGTTAATTTCCATATCGGGATCCAGCATCTACCTGTTGTAACTAATCCTGCTTGCAATACGTTTATTAAAAACGACCAGCCATCCCGGCGAAACCGCTGTTTCCCTGATTTATACCGTCTTCCCTTCCCGTTCCTCCGGCAAAAACTCGATAACAGCGACGGTTATGAAAAGAAAGCAGGCACACGAACAGGAATTAAATCTCTCTCTCTCTTTCTCTCTCTCTGTTGGAACGATGGTAATCTACCACGTTAGAAAAAGCACATCCACAGTCGGCACGATGGAAATTGGCGATTCGTTTCGCGTCGGGCGACCGTCAAGGGGTGCGAATCAAATTTCTGTCAGCCGTTCGCGATCGCGTGACCGCGACTCCATCTCGCTTATCTTAATTAACGTCCGCGTTAATATTTCCTCGCGACCATTCTCCCAATCCGTCGGAAAACCCTCGAGCGATTTCTACTCGTTGCTTTTCAGTCTTTCGAGCTTTCTTCCACCCCCTTTTTCAACCCCTTCACCGATCTCTCTCCGAACCACGGTTTCTTTCTGTCTAGCGAGTTTCCCAGTCGGGATGCTTTATTAACATCGTCCTGGAAGGTTCTCGAAGATGATCCGAAAGGAAGATTTACGCTTTTCGCTTTCCACGTGTCGCGGAGGGTGTCGCGTATCGCGAGATATACGTCGGCCATAAATGACGCGGCGGCGGTAATAAATTACGTTACGGCAATAAGTAACGAGGGGAAATGCAAGGCTTAAAAGTGTCTAACCTGCCGTAAAACGAGGAGATTAAGACCGGGAACGGTTTATTTTTTTCGACCATGCGAAACAGCAACGGTTTCGTTGCGCTGCTCGCGTCCTTCCGACGATTTACTCTTTACAGGCCTTCCGCTTTTGTCTCGCCGTTCTCCTTCGTCTCGTTAGAGGTAGAACGCGAATAACGCGTTAATCGCGACTGTTATTCATCGGGAACGGGCAGCAGTTAAATCGCGGCGCGTAATGCGTTTTAGTTAAACGCCAGTTTTTCGCGTAATTACGCCGCCGCCGTTTCGCGCCGGATACTTTCGACAAATATTTTTCGCATTATACCGGTTTATTGCCAGCTAACGATGCCCTGTGGTCGAAGCAACCTGCGATCCCTTCTCCTTATTCCTTACCCTCTCTCTTTCTCTCTCTCTTTCTCCCTTTTTCTCGCTTTCTTTCTCGAGGCAAATTATGCTTCGCGCGGCCTCCGCGACTTTTATTCGAGTCTGGCCCTAATTTATGACGCTTTATTTCCAACGGATGATAACGACGCCTGTTCCTGCTAGAATGCAGTCCCCCGAGTTGCGCGACACCATCGACTAGTTCATCGTCTTCCGCCATTTTGTTACTATAATCGCGGTGCTAAAATGCATCCTGACGCGTCGACCTGTTCGAACGTGTTCCTGAAGTTTTGAGTATTATCGTGTCGTGTTTTATTCGATTCGTCGAGTGGCGTTGTTTATTTTCGTTGGTTTTTCGATCGTTCGGTTCGGCGGGGATGTAAAATGCTCTAGTCAAGACAGACAAATGGACGAAAATTGTATCTTGGTAGCAACGTAACATCTGCATTTAAGCGACTCCATTCTGGAAACTGTGGTGATCTTGCATAAAGATTGCGATTGTAATGTACGACTCTGTTGTTATCTAATCGAGCGGAGCTAAAGTACTAGCTATAAATTCCTGGAGAAATTCTAGGGAAACTCTAGATAAATGTCTGCATTAAAAATAGTCCTCAAGAATAGCGGGACTATGAATATCGATCCTTATGTTCCTCCCAATATCGTACACGTTAATATAATAAATGAAATATTACACACAAAACGCGACAAAAATATAGAATAAAATTTTTTAACACTAGTCTTCGTTTCTGAGAGAAAGAGCATTAATTATACTTCGACTCGATTTGAAACCAATTTTCTCGAAAATAAAGTGGAAAAATATTACTCCACGTTTTCGATTTGTTTTTTAACCTAGAATCACTTTCTCCTCGATTATAGCTCCATTTACGATATAACTTAATTACATATTTCCAATATCTAAACGACGCACGAATAATGAAACCGGTGATCCTCGCTTGAAAAATCCTTTTAAAAACGTTTCCAATCGACTCGATAAACGTTTCTGGAAAATCGGAAAAATATCACTCCACGTTTTCGATTTATTTTTTAACCTAGACTCACTTTCTACTCCATTACAGCTACATTTTACGTATTTGCGATATCGTAACGATCTAAGAATAATAAAACGAGTGATCCTTGCATGAAAAATCCTTCGAAAACGTTTCTGCTCGACTCGAGGACCATATCGCGACAAACGTTCTCCGCTTCCACCCTCTCGCGGCGTTTCCAACATTTTCCATTGCTCATTAAACATTCTACGCCACTTTTCATCCGGTATCTCCGCGGCTAGTCGCGGGAAGCTCATCTCCGAGCAACAATTCACCAAAAGACTCCATCGATTATCAGCGACAGGGGCCGATAGAGCTGCTGCTTTTTCCGTGATGCCTCGGCAGCGGTGGAGGCGGCCGTTCACCCAAAGATATTCACGGTGTATCGGAGCCATTGAATCGCGCGCTATCTGCCGCAAAGCCGAGCGGTTTCGCGTCCGTTCTGTCAGGTGTTGTTGCGGCGAACCAGGCCCGTTTTGGCAACGCGACGCTTCAGGTGAACGCGATACGCAAGCTGGAAAAGCCCGCGGCTCACTTTCCTCCCGATAACGCCGTCATTGATAAATTATGCGACCGTTCATCGGGCCAAATTCGCGGTAGGGGATGAATCGATAGGGAGCGCAGAGGATCCTTCGGCCGGATTTTCCCTCGTTGCCAGGCCTTTCACGCGTGGCAAATCGTCCGACTAATCGTTGCAAAATTTTCCCAGGCCCTGCGAGGACTCGAAATAAAATCAAACTCTTCTCATTCTCTTCGATTCGTCCCCCACCTTTCACGCGTGGCAAATCATTCGACTAATCTTTGTAAAATTTTCCTGATGCCCCGCGAAGACTCGAAATAAAGTAAAACTTTTCTCATTCGTTTCAATTCGTCCGTGGAAAATCGAACGGTGGAAATACCAAAGCCTCTCCGACAAATTAAAGAAGAATGTCCGAAATTAAGTAACCACACGGTGGTTATATACGACCGAACGATACCATTTTATTGCCCACCCGATACACGTAAATCCTCATCAACGACTTTTTCGTTTATCTCGCCACCAACGGGACACATCAGATGCGAACGACCTCGTGAAAAACGGTCAGGAAAAAAAGGAAAAGAAAAGAAAAGGAAAAAAGGTAGAAAACGAGTAGCAACACCTTAAACGTGTCTCCAGTCCATGAACGTCGGATTTATCGCGCTAATCGATCCCGTGGCAACGGCAACAATGGAATCTCCTGCAGAGGTGTATCCGTGTAAGTGTCGCCGCGGCGTTAAGCGGAAACGAGAGGTGCTCGAGCCGCGGGAACTTTGGTAACTGTGTCATCCGTCCGAATGAACCGGCGTCGACGGGAGCAACAGAGACGGAACGAGGTGGCAAGCCCCGGGAAACTTCCGCGTTTAATCCCATCAAGTATCAAAACGACACGTTCGCGCATAAAACGGCGGGATTATCGGCGACGAGCCGGGAAAATATCCGGTTGGTCCATTAAACGACGTCCTTACCAGCGCCGCGGAGGATCCTCCACGCTCCTTTCTCGAATTTGCATTTCATTGTGCCCGGGACCGCGGAGCGGCGCCACCGGGCGCGCGTCGCGACGCGGGGAGCAACGGGGAGGGAAAAAAGGGGGGAAAAACGCGACGATAACGTCGCTCCCGGTGAATTCGCTTTATTATTCGACCGTTTTTGCCCGGGACGCGGGGCAGATCGCGTTGGCCAGATAACGAAAATCGCGACGCCCCAGACGAGTAATACGTGTACTCGCGTGAAATGTCACTGGACGCGTGCGTTTTGTAATACATTATGCCCGGCCAGCGCCGGATTTTCGACGTTTTTAGAGCGATGGAAAATGTCGCGGGACTTTTATTTATCGCCCGCCGTGCCCCCGCGATCGCGGGATTGATATTTTGCATGGAATATTATATTATGCGCAATTATTCCCGCGGAGCTGGGCCGGGGCCTTCGCGTAAAACGGGCCGAGCTGTGTCACATGTTTATTCTCGTTCGATAGCCTTTATCGAGACCCGCTATCTCGAAAGAACATAAATCTCGTATTTTATTTTCGATCCGCCGGCTTCAGGGAGCATCGCGTGTTCGCGATTTTCGGAACACGCGAGCAACTCGGATGTAAGGAAATCTTAGCGACTTTCAAAAGTTTGAAAAGGAAGCGAGGTATAGCTTAGATTCGAGATGAATACGAGACAAAGGGGTCCTATTGCGACTTATATTTGTTTAAAAAGCAGAAAATAAAATGCTTTCATGGCTACTTTGTAGAGGGTTTCAACGAAATTCTGACGATTTTCAAAAGCTTGAAAAGGAAGTTAAGTACAGGATAGATTCAAGATAAATGTGAGACAGAAAAGTCTTATTGCGACCTATATTTGTTTAAAAAGCAGAAAATAAAATGCTTTCAGAACGTTGTAGTTTGTACATTATTGATACAAAATTGCAAGTTTAGAGAAAGAAGTACAACGTGAATTCGTATGATTCGAAAATGCAGTCGAGCAGGCACAGTGTCCCATATTTTCTTAAACGTCAGCTTTCTGTTTCCCAGCAGAATTTCATTCTACGTTTATTTAAGTTCGTCCAAGCCCGCGAGATTTTACGGGAACGCTTTTCTCGACTTTTAATGTCCCTCTGCATACTGTTCCAAGAGAACTTCCGTTCTTTCCGTCTCGTTAAATCTTGCAAAGACATTCCTCTCTTCAACTTATCCCATTCGAGTTAAACCCTTAATCTATCGAGGGATAATAGAGTAAACACCTCGACGAAACCAAGCTGCTCAAACAAAAATATGAAGAATAACTAACCTCAAAAAGGGTTTTAAAACTTATTTTTCAACCTATACAAGATATATACGAAGATATAACACTGCAAAATCTCAAAGGCAAAGTCAAAGTCTCAAAGTCTCAAATACACGACATCCTAAAATCCAATAATATCGCAAGAAAAAAGAAAAAAGAAAACAAAAGGTAATTATCTACCTGTAACCTTAAAAACTAGCGAGATCTGCCACGAAGAGAATTCGGAGCGGAAAGATGAAAATAAATCTAAGAACGATCGAATTAATCGAAAGGCCAACATCGAATCAAAGCTTTCGACATTCCGAAAAGACCAACAACCCCTCTGATCTGCCGCTATTCAACGAACCGAGCGAACTGAACATTTTGTCCCGATATACACCCACGCCATCTGCGCTCGCCGTTCACCGTGCAATTAAGGCGGATACGAAACGAAGAGGCGCGAGGAACAGGCTCGTTGTTACTTTGAGAGATGGCCGCGGCAACGAGCGGGAAATGCCTTCAATAAATATCAACGTTTTAATTAACATAATGCGGAGGCTTAATTGGCCGGCATTTATCGTGAGCAGCTCGCGCTCTTTTAATTGCCCCCCTCTCTCTCCCTCTCTCTCCCTCTCTCTCTCTCTCTCTCTCCCCCCGGCGACCCCCTGCTCGCTCTCTGGCAATTATAAAAGCGTCGCCGTGTAACGAACTCGAGCATCGGCTGATATCGTGGAACTGGTCGTCGATCGTAAAGGGGGTCTTCGCTTTTTCTTCGAAATCTCCGCTTAAATCCGACTCGTTCGTTTAATTACGCGAACCAGCTAGAATGCGGTTCGAAGAAGCAATGAAGCCGTCCTACGGGATCCTCTGGTTCGAATATGAGCTTCAGCGCGATGGAATCCGCTTTAATTGCTGGAAGGAGCCCGCTCGAGGGGTGAAAAAGCCGAGTAGCGATTTAATTACTCGATTTTTAAGGTCCTGGATGTTAATGACGTGCGGTTTTGGGGTTTGCGGGTGTTGTGGTGACACTGCCGGTGATTAAGTATGAATGAAGCATCGAGTCGATCCAGAGAAATGAGAGTTGAAGGCGCGTGTCGGAGTAAATGCCGGTTCGGCTGCAGCGTGAATCGATTTTGAGGTTATGTCACCGTGATCCCCGGGGTTCGGGGACGATGCTCCGCGATTATGTGAATTTCATCGTAGCCTGAATTTTATTCTTCTTTCTTTTATTTTTAGATCGATTTAACTATTTACTATCGTTTAATAATCATGGTAGTTTCTCGTTTGAAATTTTTCAAAGTTGCATCCTTGTTGCTGTAATGGTAGCAAATTTAAGTAAATGGTAGAATAAAATGTGTGAAGTAGCCTGAATTTTATTCTTAGACCGATTTAGCTCTTTACTATCGCTTAATAATCATGTTAGTTTCTCGTTTGAAATTTTTCAAAGTTGTATCCTTGTTGCTGTAATTGTAGCAAATTTAAATAAACGGTAGAATAAAATGTGTGAATTATAATAGTAAATAGGAAGAGATGAAAATGATAAGTTAAATTAGATTAAACGTCTGAATAATTTTACATACATAACTTCATTTTTCCACCACAATCGTGTTTCTCTAAATATTTTCATGCTTGTCGATGTCGCGTGATAATTCTATACAGCCTGGGTTATCGTGACAATCGAAAGGCGTGTTTCTCGTTAAACGGAAAGAAGGAAAGCGGAGGATAAAAGTTGCGTGCTTCCTTCTGTTCATGCGGCTTGCAACCATCAATAAGACTTACCTAACTCCGATCTAATTCATAGCTAACCTACATCCAGCAAATCCTTCTTTACGGCCGAGTTTGTTCGATGCTTTAAGGTTATCTGTGTGTAAAAGCTTCGTCCGAGAAAGATTTCTCTACGTCGACATCCATTAACGAGGAAATTATGAAGAAATATAGCAAGAAAGGGAGAAAAGAAACTATGGAAAATAAATAAACAAACTTTTTCCAATAAAAACTTTCCTCTGAACGTAGCAATCTAATTTTTAATGTAGGTAATACAGAGGTCTAAATATTATTAATATCTGAATAGTTAGACGCTTTGTTATCCATTTCTGTTAACATCCTAATCTTTCGATAATTATTTTCGATATCACGCAATAGTTTTTTAAATAATACCAAATCGCACACAACCCAACAAATAGCAACTCGCGTGTGTCACTTAGTAAGTACTTAATAGCACGCAATTACAAAATGTAATCCAATTTGGTTCATCTCGACTACCACATGCGAATATTCAACGTATGTGCCATACGTTAGAAATCATACGTTAAATTATGGCATATTCAGGATATGAAATCAGCTCGCGCAGTGTACGTCGCGTGACTGGAAAACAAACGATACCAGGACCCGCGTTTATTTTTTATTCCTATTTATTTAGTAGCACATCTCGCGAAGTTTCGGCGCCGTTTTCCACTCGATAGAAATCGGGGTTAAGCATAGCGACCGCGACGACACCCCTAGAACACGGACGTTTCGTTGCGTTTGGTGGGATATTAAGACGTCGTCTAGGCCAGAGGGCGTTTTAAATTTCTCGCCAGCTCGATTCTACCGCGTTTCTTCGCCGGAAGAATTCTAATGGTCCCGGGGTCTTTACGATTACTCGGCAGAAATTATTCAGCCGTCGTTAAGTGGCCCGAGTAGAACTTTATACCGGAAGCTCAGGGATGGTGGTAATAAAAAATAGAGTTCCATTAGAGAGCAATACTACCGAGAAGTATTTCGACCTCATCTACTCGTTTCTGCCTAATGGATTCATAATCTTAATACGTCCGACCTCGCGTGTTCGTGCTCGATTCAATATTGCCTCGGCATAATCATGCCGAACCCCTTTTCCTCCTCGATTCTCCGGGCCCTTTCTTCCCGGCCGCCTTCCCTCCGCCTTCAAATTCTTCTCCAACTTCTAATGAAAATTATTCTAAGTAGCCCAGGCCGCTTCCGAGCCTAATATTCCCTGCTCCCGCGTTGCCCCACGGGCTTTTTCCTGCTACTCCTATAGGCGATCCTATAGCAGCAACGACTAATCAAAATTCAATTAATTCCCTTTGTTGCAATTTGCCGGCGAGGTCGGCGGAACTTTCGCCAGAGAAGTTCTTAGACAGAACTTCGCCGAGAGACTCCGAAATTTCTTCACCCCTCTCTCGATTGTTTAATTGAAGCTTGTACAGTTTTAAGCCTCGCCGAAGCTTTCTTTTGTGTCGCCACGAACGAGTTTTCAGTTTTACAAAGGCCAGGGATAGGATTACAAGGGTGATTAAAGGATTCTCCTTCTTTTCTAAGGAAAAAATAACATCTATAAAGTAGCTTCTATATTTGGGAATTTTAACTTTTCGGAATTTGTTAAGAGAGTCGAGTAATAGTACAGCGAGTGTAATTTGAATATTCAATTAACCCTTTGCACTGGAGAGGCGAGTCTCAGTCGTTATTTAATCAGATTCTAAAGATCGATATTAATTAATATATCGAATTTAAAATTACCCAACGATGCGCGGAATATCGGAATAAAATAATTCTATGGCTTAATTTGAAAGTCTTCGAATTACTATTTCTCTGTAACGAAAAGATCGTCGAGTGCAAAAGGTAAAAATTATTTTCGGAGCTTCTGAAGCTCCTTTTGTTTCGTTTCAAAGTTGAGTTGATCTTGTTAAAAAATATGATTTAAGGTTGTTTGGTAGAATTGAATAGTCGGCGGGCTTAATGCATTGTCTGGCTGGCATTTAGATTATGCAGTTTAGTTTTCAAACGTGTAAAGCCTAGTTTCGTCGGGGACCTCGTGCCCTGTTTACTTGAAACTTTAAATCCAACACTTGGGAGGTGGATCATGATAGCGGGATTATGGCACGTCTGTTTGGTATAGAAGACGGGTTGTACGAAGACTCTAAGCCCTAATTCATTCCTCCAAAATCTTCCCTACTTTGGCCAAATAAACACGGATTATCAACTAAAAACTCAACTAGACTTGAGCAGTTTATGCCACTCCTCGTTGCACTGTACGATATATAATATTAACCAGAGGATGGAAATTTTCCAGATTATATTCTGTAATTCGACGAGCAAATTTTGTCATTTTCGAAAAAATCATAAATGATACATAATTTATACTTCTCTTCACGCTTTTAACACCTTCATATATATAAATACGTTATCTACTTTGCCACGAATAATTCGGCACCTCTTTATTATTCAATAAATGAATAATTTCAGTGTTTAAATAAAAAGCAAAAGCTGGCATTTTTATTATATTACACAGTGATATATATGCAGCGGCTAGACACCACAGAGAACTCCGAGATTGCAGCAAATTAAGTGTAACCCTACACGCAGCGAACCAATTACGCGTGAAACGACTTCTCTCGAGACAAAGAACTTTTCGTCAACCGTCAAATAGTTTATTACCCTACTCAAGACAAAGACCTGGTCCTCCCACATCACAAACTCGGAAGTATATAAATACGGACCATCGCGAAACGAAGCAGAATTCACGATCCTTTTCGGAGCAAGTTATGTACGATCCTACCCTTGTTAAATACATTACTTGTTTATTATCGTTATAGTTATTAGATTATACGATGCACTATTAGATTTTACACAACGATTTTTATAACAATTACATATATAAATATATTTTTAAATATATTTATTTAAAATGATAAATATTAGAAATTAGAGGCAAAAAGTACGCGAAATTTACGATCGACCCTATCCTTGTTGAATAAATTATTTGTTACATTAAAATAAAACCTCATTATTCAATCATCCCATCCCATATAGATTATACGATGTACTATTAAATTTTTCACAAAGATTTTCACAATTACATATATATATATTTTTAAATATACTTATTTAAAATGATAAATATTGTAAATTAGATGGAAAAAGTATGCGAAAGCTTACATATACACATATATTTTCGAGTGTATTTATTTAAAACGATAAATATTGGAAATTAGAGGGAAAAGGTACGCGAAAGCTTACATATGTACATATAGTTTTAAGTATATTTATTTAAGATGATAAATATTGAAAATTATACGGTAAAAGTACGCGAAAGCTAGGCCTGATACCGCAGCACCCATTGGAAAGATAATCACCTCTCGTCGAGACGTGGCCATAAATCCAGCACTCGCTCTTTAATCCAAAAACCGTGTCACTTAGCCAACGAAACGAGATTCCCGTGGAACACGAACGAGCAGAAGGTATCAGAAACGGTCAGCACGCTCGACAAGCATACTTTCGAGTCGACGAGGGAACGACGGTCTAAGAACGGGGTCGATTAATGGCCCCAGTGGCAGGCTGCACGCGATAAACCCGCAATATCGGATTGATATTAATTGGCCGCGAGGAAGCACCATAAAGACATTACGACGGTGCACCGCGAGCCTGCGGGTAATTATTGCCGGTTTAATGCCCCATCGACCGAGTACCCCATGGAACACGACGCGCGAATCCCCGTTGTTCCCGCGACGACCAAACGAAACTCCGCCAGAGGGGTAACCGAGGGTGGTTTACGGCCGATTTTTATCCCACCTTTTATCTTTCACCTTCCAATTCTCTCGCGCCGACCCGTTAATTATGGCTGTCTCTCGCGAAGGACAGGTCCGCGAGGGTGG
>NIJG01000029.1:3280787-3307960 GCA_002201625.1 Euglossa dilemma
TCGGGGAGCGGAAGATGGCGATGAGCCGCTTCCTCCGCGAGCCCTGGCCCGCTATTCTCGGGACACCGAGTGGATTTCGCGTGTAGCCAGATTCATGGCACGATAATCGACGGTGATCGACCTCTCGGAGGTTCGAGTGCCGCCCTCTCAGGAGTTCAACGAGCCGGTTGTTCGACGAGAGGAACGAGCCACGTGCAATTCGCGAAAGACGGTCGACGGGCTTCTTATTTATAAACGGCGAGCCCGAGAACTTCCCGGCCGACGTGGAAACTAATGGAACACCATGGGCAGGGGCCGACGGGGTGTGGAGATGACGCTCGGCCGAACCGATCGTGATTTCTTGCGCGTTTCGCGCCGAGTCTACAGGGTGTGGTGATAATTGCTACGTGATTATGGTTTCTGGCGATTGTACGTGTGTAACCGTGAATCTTCTATTTCGAACAATTTTAGAGGAATTTCGTTTTTTCCTTTTTTTTCACACGATTAATTGAAATAGTTCAAATATTGGAGATTATAGTTGATCATCTGATGTGGATATAAATTTTGAGATATGTGGTTTATGGTTTGTGGTAATTATAAGTGTAAACTTGATTCTTTTATATTTTTTTCTTATTTTAGAGGAGTTTCTCATTTTTCTTTTTTTTTACACGATTAATTAAAATATTTCAAATATTGGAAATTATGATTGATCATCTGTATATTTTGAGATATGTGTATTCACTTTTGATAAATCTATACTTCTGTACTCTCAATATTGAATTTGTAATATTATATAAATAATATTTGTGAAGTTACTATGTGGATATGTAATGCTACAATATTCCGTTAAGAAAAATATTTATACTTATAATTATACGTAGATGTTACCTAAATGCACATGACAGTACTTTTTAAAGTTCAGATCTCATTCAAGTTTGACCGAATTTAACTTTATTTTCTATTTTATTAAAAATCATCTCTCCAACTTCCCTGCACACAGATCTTCAAACGTAGAAACGAAAATCTTATTAAACTTTAAAAGGCGATACGAAAGTAGAATGAATTTCTTCGCGAAAATAGTTCATCGGGGAGAAATGAAATTTCTTCCGGAAAGTCAGTGACGCGGCATTTTCCGACAAAATTGCAGAGAGCGCAGTAATAACGGCGAAATAAAAAATAGCACGAAACGATCCCATAAATAAAACTTAATTAAAATCCCGCAATGGTACTTCTCCCTAAGAGGTGCAATTTTTAAGAGGTAAAAAGTGTCGAAACTTTCAAGAAAGTCCGGCAGCTGGTTTTGATATTCAAATCAGGCATACGAGGCCGACGTGAACGCGAACGTTCTTAAATTTATAAAGAAGTAAAGCAGAGAGAGAGACAGAGAGAGAGACAGAGAGAGAGGGAGAGAGAGAGAGAGAGAACGAGAGAGAGAGAGAAAAAAGGGAAAATAACGCAGAGCCCGGCGCACCTTTTTCATCCATTTTCGCATAAGAAATCGCACTCCGTCAGGATTTCCACGGTAGCTGGGGTACACGCGAGTTTTATCAGAAGTTTCGCGAAAGAAGAAACTGTTCCTGGTGGTTTTGCCTCTCTCGAACAGGCAACTTTCCGCGATCGAGACCGACCAGCCAGAGTTTGAAGAGTAACGCGACTGCGATAACGGCGTGACTGACTTCCGGCCGCATCTCCTTCGGGGTTGGAGGACTTTGCAACATTCGAAAGCGAGGTGTCTAGCAAATTTCCTCCGCCAGTTATTTTTCCTTAAGTCTCTTTACCCTTTCGACGGTTAAATTAAACGGGATATCGAATATTCCTTTTTCTCCCGACATTTTCTCAGGTAAGATAGAGGTGTCCGAAGTTATGAAATTTTTTAATTCATTTTCCTTGCGGATATTCTTAGTTTCCAAAACTCCTCGAGCTCTTTGAAATAGTTAATTTTGGATTTTTTATTTTCGTTTGAAGTGTCGGTAGTTCGTTTGTTTATAGAAGTGGATTCGTGTGGTTTGTTTTTTAATGATCTGTTTTAATATTTAATATTTTTAGCTTTCAAGGGCTCGGTGAAGTGGTCATATGCGAATTTAAAGCGCGGTTCTAAATGAATTTCCGGAGAAACACTTTTCGCGCGATTTTAATTGCTCGTAACCACTCTGAATAATATTTCAAAAGACTTTTCCATAAATCTTAGCTCTTTACTGACGAGAAGTATTAACCCTCGGGTTAAGGATGTTGAAGTAGCAACGTGCAGTTTGAATGTCCGATATTTTCACCGGTAAAAGTTTCTTATTCGCCCGATATCAAAATTTTAATGCCGAATTTAATATTATTTATTTTTAACAGACACTAAGCGAAATGATATATCACTGTCTATCTCTAAACAATGAAACGATCAAATAACCCGATATTCTATAAATATTCTCAAATAAAACGATATCAACTTCACCAATGCAAATAATAAAATTAGATTCTTCTGCAATATACACAACGGTCTATCTAATAAATAAAATTACTATGCAATATTTTAATTTCTACGCGTAAAATCGGAAAAACAATTATTCCACGATATCGGAATTATGAACCTAAACATTTTTCTGAAATTTTTCGAATCGAACCCTAATATTATCGTGGCTATAACGCGACAACCAATCTCGGGAGAAGAAACGGGAAAATAAAATAATAGTGCGTCAACATCGTTACTTCTACCCCAGTTTCACGATTATTTAGACACCGGTTCGGATTAAGGGCGACGAGTATTAAATCCGCATGATCCCGCGGCGCTACGGTTGTGTTTGATCTTCCTTCCTTATAATAAACCATCGTCTGGTACGTGATCCCGTGGGCTACCTTGAGATCAGACGAAAACCACGTTTCGTTATATCGAGCACGCGATTACAGCGGTTCGATCGTAAGGACGTGGTTTAACGAAAGCAAAGGGGGTTCCCGTAATTCCTGCTCGGCAAACACGCGTTTTCCCGCCTCTCGCTTTCGTTAGTTCCGCCAGAAGCCGCCAGGCGGTGCGCCGCTCGGGATAATCGTTGCAATTTCATTAAAACGAAATATCCTAGGTTAATAAGACTTTTAGGGTTAACTTCGCGGAGATTATTAATAAGCATTAAATTCGAAACTTTCCAAGCTACCTCGCAAGTTATAATAGAATGACCACGGCGTGTTAACTTGTGAAATATTAGGTTTGGGATGAACTTCCGCTTGTTTTTTCTCGTAATGAGTTTTTCAGGCCATCCGGCTACTACGCTGCTTTGAAATACGATGGAAGAAAATTGTATGAGGTACGATTGCAGTAGATACAAGTATTGGGTTGTTCGGAAAATCATTTCATTTTTGTTTTTACTTTTATGCGGCTTGAATGTTTAAGTTGACTGTGAGAAAATACAATTAGGTCCCTTGTTGCGAAAAAACGAAATTACTTTCCGAATAACCTAATATATTTTTATAACACTGCTTTGGTCGATAATTTTTAAGAATTTTCTATCTTTAATACTTTGCGCACGAGAAACGAAGCTAACGATACATTCCGTGTATACTGAACGATTAAAAATAACAAATCGAGGGAAATTCTCCGTATTAAAAAATATGTACGACATTGATGACAGTGCTAAAATTATTTTTCGCTGTATTTCGTGCAGCTTTTATTCTAAAGAATTGAAAAACTTCCGTGTATCTTATAATATCCGTTCCTAAAAAGTTAAAAGGTGAGCAGTCGAGGAATTTTTATAATGCTGCGTTTAATTTAATTATACGATGACAATTTCTTGTTTGTAATATTTAATAATACAAGACAAAGCACAATTGGTTAATTTGATCGATTTTGAATTCTGACGATGTACTAAAATTCACGGGATTCGATTGTTTCGTTATTGTATTATCGTAGAATTTATTAGGTGCGAATTGTAAATTTTTCCCTGCAGATAGGAGCAATAATTTCAGGCTAACAAATGTGTTCGGCAAGAACAATGTACGTAACAATCAAGGATGAAGGGAATGCAAGCTGAACATGCAGCTCCCTGACTAATGACCAGTAGCGGAGAGCGCCGGTAAATAAAGGAAGAAGACACCGTGTCAGTTGATAAATTAAGCCAACAGGTATACCGTAGCAGTTAACAAATTAAGGCCCTTAATGAAAACGACATTTAGAAGACGCGACTTTGACTGACTCTCCAATTAACTTTGATTGTTTGCATAATGACCGGTAAATTGTATGATGAGTGTATTAACGAACGTTCTGCAACAACAACTAGATTACCGGATAACGAATAAACTAATCTATCATGTAACGCACGATGAATCGAAATTTTCCTGTCTTCCTAAAATATAATACAAAATTATAACGATATCCCTCGAAACAAAGAGCATTCACCTTCTCTAAATAATTGTCAAAGATGCCCAAAGTTAAGAATAAAATGCATATAACTCGCTAGCGACATCTACGCCACTAAACTCAAACCTTAACTGATATCAAATCGATAATACCACATTTACCGTGTGGAAAAAATTCGCCAAAAATCTAGCGATCTCAGCCCAACACGTTTCGCTAACGACACCAATTCCCCTAACTGGCATCCCGATCGTCGGGACCTCGCGGACCCCCCGAAAAGGCAAGAGGAAAAAGAAAAAATTGGAAGAATAACACCCACGAAACGATGAATGCCGGCAAACGAGGGTGCCATTACGGAAAGCTCCGGAGGACCACGTTACAGGACACCGTTTCCATTGTAAAATTCCTGCGAGAAACGCCCGAGGGATAATAAGGATAATTCATAAGGGGCCCGGGCGGCGGGGGTGGTCGAAGGGGATCGTGACTGAAATAACTTAAAAGCGCGAAACGCTGGCGAACGCCGGCGTGTATACGGCCGACTATCGACCCGCTGCCGGTGGGGCTGAGTTTATGCCCCGTTTCAACTTTATGCTCGATTAAAGTCACGCGCGTTTACTTCGGAACTACAGCTGGATGACGCTTAAATCCGTCGAGGAACGGGCCGGCTCGCGACGGTAATATCGCCAGGGTTTCCGGGACCGGAGCCGGGTCCGCTTGGATCCTCGAATGAATTCATCCGATTCACACCCTCGCGCCACCGAGAAGGGATTCGCGATTACAATGTGCCGGGAAGGTTCCCTTCGAGGCGTGGAAAAATTTCGATTTAGATTTGGGGATGGAAGATTAACATATCGTTGACCGGTCACGAGTAAACTCCTGATCTACGTTTTCGTTTCGCGTAATTGTGCGTCGTTTCGTTCGATTAATATATTCTTTGGCTAATATTTAGTTAATAAAACCCGTCGAGCTGTGTTCATTTTGCTATAAAGAGAAACTTTGGAAGAAATTTTACTTTTACATCTAATTCCGAAGTGACATGAGATAAACTCTAAGAAAAACAATCGAGCAACAATGTGCCAAGTGCTTTGCGTATCATGGTTGGGTGAGAAAGTAGTCGATTTTTGAGAAATTGACCCGAAACATGTTAAATAAAATCTTGAAGTTCACGAAAAAAAATAGATTTCTTTTTCTCCAATCTAACATCTTTGTATCCTCGCTGACACTTTTAATAGCGAAATAAAATAAGAAAAGCACGTGTTTGGGTTAAGATTATTTCGTTATTTAGATTACGGCATTAACACAAATGGCGACTTAAAGTCGCTTCTCGAGTCCAAAGGATTAATGCAGTTAGGTTTCACAAAAAGTAAATCCGTATAATCCTTCTAGTATTATTGATAAACGTTGCTCTGTTAATTCAGATTTGGATACGCATACCTAATTGCTACCTCGTGACAATTAGTCGAATATTAATAAATCGGGAATTACGAGAAAAATAATTTCCTCGACTCTTCATCGGAGAAATGAAAAATGATTCGAGAAACTGGTAGATTTAATTCATTCGTGGTCATCGTGCTGAATTGAAAATGCCAGGAAACAGTCATTAATTCACTCGGTTAGAACTTCAGGGTTTATTGCGGATGATATACAGCGGAGTGTTATACTCTAACCGCTTATCAAGTTCTAGGTGGACGGGCGACGCGTCATCCAGGAATCAGAGGCACGATCATCGAGATATCCATGTGTCAGCTGGTGGCCAGCATCGTGTAAATAATAGCGACCAGACGAACGGTCCTATCTGCGATGAAATCCATAATCTATCCCTAACCTGAAGGCATCCTTCCGCGCAGACACGAAACGTCTCAGTCTCGAGTTCCAGTCTTTGTCGGAGTTTAAACTCGAAGCCGATGAAATCCCGTTAAACTTTCTTCTTTTGAAAATTACCCTTTGGAAGATATAACGAGTCCAAGATATATTCAATCTCCATTAATTCGGATCAAATACATCGAAGTTAATCGACTTAACTCGGTCTCGCCATCTGCGGAGAGAAAAGACTAACTAAACGGCTGTTACGAACTTTTATCTTCCTTTTCGATTTCCCCATTTGATATGTGAAAAATCCAGTTGAGATTTTCCCTAATTATATTAAACATATTGGTAGTCGATAGTGGGTAAATGTTTTTCTTAATTACATTTTTTAGAATACATTTAGAGTTCGATTATTTCTTCTGAAAGAACGACAGCGTAAATGCAAGGATTCTCGGAATCGATATCGGTGGTTAAAACAGGAAATTCGAGAATTCCGATCGGTTTGCGATGCGTCGGGACATTCGGTAATCGTAAGGTAATTGTAAGCTAACAGTTTGCCGAATATTCTATGCAAATGGCCGTCGTCTCGAGGAACGTAAGTACCGGAAGCAACGCGCGGACATCCTGTTTCATTAAGGCACGCGTATCGGTGTTACCTGGCTGGCGCGGATATCGACGTCATCCGGATAATCCGGTTAATTCCGAGTAATGACAGATTCTACAAGCGTCCGTGTTATTAGGACAGCGTTCGGTTGCTACGTGACCCGAGCTTGCTTATATTATTCAAGCGTTTGCGTCGTCTCGATAATGCCCTAATCGACTGCGCTGATGAACGGTTCATCGCGAACACGATCGTGAAATAAATGACAGAACGGAACGAATCGACAGGTTCGATCGGTTCTCTCCGTCGGCTTCTCGATTATCTCGCGATTAGATCGACCTTAATCTAATCGATCATTATAATAAAGATGCCGAGAAAATTACAGGAGACACCTATTTCGTTTTGTACTTTAAACGATCTAGAAACACTGAAATATAACAGGAAAATTATGGAATATCTTCTTATTTGATATAAAATTACTATAGACCCATATTTGCCATAGGANTTAAACGATCTAGAAACACTGAAATATAACAGGAAAATTATGGAATATCTTCTTATTTGATATAAAATTACTATAGACCCATATTTGCCATAGGAACTATTCGATCCATCGTTGCATTCCTAGAAGCTGCCAAAATTTAAAAATCGCAGGATATGAATTCTTCGAGCTATTTAATTCTGTCCATGTTCGTTAATATCCTACCTATCGTTGAAAAAAAAAAAAAAAAATCGTATCAACTAATTACGAAGGTTAGCTTAAAAACAGGAGAAACGCGACTGTCAGGAGCAAAGTATACTCGCATCCACCATAACCAAAAGCACCGTTACCATTCGCTGCGCTGCCCAAACCCGTTTCTCCGGCCTAACCGAAAACATCGCGTCGAATCACGCGAGCCGCGTGTCCGGATATCGCAAGCTCACCTCAGCCACGATGAACGTCGTCAGCGGAAATCAATTGGCCGAAAACGTCCAGCAAGACCGGTAATCCCCCGTAGGAACAACGTCGCATCGATTCTCGGGTAAACATAATCCCGGAGAATAAAAATGCTACTCGGCAGGGAAGGCATCGGCTCCGATCACGCGACGCGACAAATTGCTTATGCTCCCCGCGAGCTTCGCCCCGAAGGAGGAATCTGGTCGTCGAGACGCCTGGAGATCCGAAGACACAACGAGCGACACCAGAACCTGGGAGAAAAAGGGACGGGGAGGAGGGGGAAATAAAAGCGCCGAGACGAAAGGGTACACGAGAGATCGGCTCTTCCTGTCCCATCGACAGGGCCCGGGATCAGGCTTCTAAGCGGAACATCTGTCGAACATTCCGCCCCGCGCCGATACGCGTCGCGAACGAGATAACGAGCAGGGACTGGAGCTCGAATTCGACAAGCAGCGATTTTATCGACTTATGCAAATGCCGCGGAGGCGATAATTTATTCGGAGGCCGGGGAGCAGCGGCTAGAGGCCTGGCGAGTTGGCACAGAGAGAGGAACTCGGTCACGGTGGCGCGTAAACGAACATGGTAGCCGGCGTGTAGAAGCGTATTTTTGTCTCCGCCTGTTAGCCATGCGGCCCGTAACAAGTCGTCCGGATGACAGGCCTGTCGGACGGGTGCAACTTTTCAAAGTCAGCTGTCATAGCGCGAAAAGGGCCGAGGAATAGACGGTGTACCCGGGCCCCGGCCACCGTGTTCCACGCCGAATGCAAACTCGTTCCCTCCTCGCTGCCCCCTTTACTCGTTCCCTCCTCGTGATCGCTCATCGTGCCACGGGATATCCCCGCGTCACGTCCAATTTCTTCGTCATTGTCGTGTGAGGGACTTTAATTAAATCCACGTAATCGATGGTGCCGATCGAAAGATAGGAGAAGATCCTTCCAGCGTTCTTCCTCGGATCGAACCAAGGGGAAACTGTTCGGGGGAAATTCGTTTTGTTTCAGCTGGACTCGCAGGATTGGGGACCTCGTCGTTAAACGGCGTCGTCTCCTTCTGCTCCGGGGACGGGAGGATAAGTGATTCCGGAGGAACTGGAGGTCTGTATTCTTTCGGATGTTGCTGGCTTTGATGTTGTTACCGTGAATGTTATTACCGTTGGATCACCGGGATCGCGTCGTTAAATGGTGTCTCTTGTTACCCAGGGGTTCAGCGGGATAAGCGAGTCTGCAGGAACCAGAGGTCTGCTCGGTGTATTCTTTTCGATGTTGCTAGCTTTGATGTTGTTCCCGCCAATGTTATTACCGTCGGATCACCGGGCTTGTGCCGTTACGTTGTGTTTTCCTATCGAGGGATGCTCGCGTCTGATGGATTTTCAGGGTATTTCGGAATATCTTTTGAAATATCTGAGTTTTTGGGCTTCTATCGATACTATTATACAAGAGCGGTTAGAGTTTTATATATGAAGATGAAAGCTAGGAAGGGTAGATGATTAAAAAGAACTTGGAGGATTTGCTGTGTGTAGTCTTTTGGATATTAAATAGAGATACGAGAAATTAGAAAAACTTCTAGTACTATTAATATTAATCCTTTNAAAAACTTCTAGTACTATTAATATTAATCCTTTGCGGTCCTACGGGGAAATTGTTTCAAGAGATAGATTTTTAAAAATTACAAATTGTAACAATAGCGTAAATAAAGAGATTCACATATGATCTTCCCAATTTTTTCTTCTTTTTCATTACACCTATGCATCCTCGTTTCACCGAGATCATAATACAACCCAGTTTTAAAATCGATCTCCATAGAATGACACTTGAACCTCTACGTCTAATTATTATCACAAGTGTTTTTAAGATTTCAATATATATTCTCATCTGACTAGGACCATAATATGCTGATCTTTCCAGTCTGAAAATCAATTCGAAGCAAGTTTATTAAATTAGATAGACCGAGGCTGATAGACTCATCTTCGAAACTACCCCTGGGCTCGTCGCATGGTAATCTGCAGCTATAGCGATCATTTTCGAGATTACTTTACCTTGACGTTCGTCGCTGTCGTTACCACGTGCCACGGAAACGCGAAACAATTCGAAGACTCCTCGAACGGAATGTAAGGCACAAAAGAAAGGCGAAACGCCACCAGACACAAGAGGACTTAACTTTAAGTAAATTATTCACGAGCGCTTGAAACCGCCTTATTAATCCCTCGCGTTCCCCGTCCCCTCAAACCCCTTCCCGTCGACTGGAATTCTCTCACGAAAAAAGGAAAAAAGGAAAAAGGGAAGAGAGGGGAGGAAAGGAGGGGGAGAGGAGAGGAGAGGAGAAAGAACGAAGGGATCACCCATGAAAGCTGAAATACTTCCGCGGAAGAATAACGCTTCCTCGCGAGAAAAAACTCTTTAAACGTCGGATAAAAGATTCGCTGGGCCAAATTATTCTATTAGTCTCGCAGGTTACCGGATGAAATATGCAAATCGCCCCGCGATCACTTTCCGCCGGAAGTTTAAACGAGACCGCGGAAAGTCTGAAATTAGATTGGCCGATTATTACATGTCGTTCTCCTGCTTCGTTATTTCACTGCCTTTCATTATTCCCTTTCTCTTCTTTTCTTTTTTTCTCAAATTTATTACCGGCAGTCTTTCTTCGCTATTCTCCTCTTCGAATGATAATTTTCTCTCTGTTTTCGCTCTCGACGGAGAGATAGACGGAGAGATCGAACGACGCGGAAATTTCGTTGCTCGAGTTCGCGAGAGCCGATCGAACGAGAGAAACTTTAATCGTTTCATTCTTCGTCCGACGGAATTGACTCGTGGCGATTCGAAACCCGTGAAAATTTAATCCGACTTATCGCAGGCTTTTAAGCTGTTAACTATACCGGCAGAAATAATCGAATCGCGTCTTTATGACTCGATTTCCCTTCCTTTCAGACACTCTTCTAAACTCAAAATGCAATTCCAGCGTTGGAAATATCGAATTGTAGCGAAATTCATGCATCTTATTTTAATTCGAATTAATAATTGCGAATTATTTTAATTGCGACTATACGATACAAACGTAACCCAAATTTCTTTCGAACTTTTCGCGACGAAAATCAGAGAAACGATGGTAAATAAATTCGTATATTTCGGCACGTTTTTAGAAATTATTTTGGAAATGGGGATGATACGAATGGGTATAGCGTAATGGTAGACCATGGACGGAAATTTAACCCATATTTCTATTCACATTTTCGCGTTAACAATCCGAGGAATAACGGTAGATAAATCCATGTATTTCGAGGGATTTTTAAAAAATTATTTTGGAAACGGGGATGATACAAATGGGTATGACGTAACGACGGACCATGAATGAATAAAAAATTCGTTTAAAGAACGTTACATCCTGCCGGTATTTTACTCCTGTTTCTTCCTTTTTCTCGGAAGAAAGTCAATATTAATTTAGCGCTTTTTTAGTTAATTTCGCGCCGGGGTTTTTTCTCCCGCGAGCAGGGAAGAAATTAACTTTCCTTCCTCCTTCGAGACTAATTTCCTGCCGCCTCAAAATATCGGAAAATTGGATCCCCTTAATTCGCTCGAGCTTCCTTGTGATTTTTTAGTTAATTACATAAGCCGACGGGCTTGGAAGTCTGGCTAAACAGAGTAATTGGCTGCAAACATGTTTCAAAGTTTCATTTGCACGATTTCGCGGGTTTCTGCTACGCGAGATCACGGTTTTCCTGATTTATTCGTCGTGCATTAAAGAATCTAATCTCGGAAAAACCTAATTTTTCTCTTCGATCCGTTCTCCAGTTTCCTTAGATTTTTCCCTCCGTTCATCCGTTTCAAATGAGAAAATACGTACAGATTTGCTTCGATAAACAGAGCCGGATAGGTATTAGAAAGTTTCAAAGGAGAGTAAACTGATAAAAGAATTTACGTGTCTCTAGGTTCCGAGGTAACGAGTAAATACTAGCTTGAAATTTCTATTTTTTTAAAATCGATACACTGGCACGGAGGAATTGCGGGAGTAAACAACGTTTAGAAAGAGGGATATCATAAACCTCGAATACGGATAAAGATAAACGAGAAAGAAATTTCTTCTCAAAGGAAACCGATATCCAATCATACAGTTCTGTTCATCAAACCGTATAAACAACGCTTTTCATCAAAATTCCGTTCGCGAAATAGAGAGGAGAAAAAAGTGGAAGCAATATAGAATCATCTTTTAAACCGAGGAATATAAAAAATCGCGTGCCATATATCCGATATACTTCTGGGAAGTCGTATCACTGAAGTAGAACGAAGATAAAGAAAAAGAGTGGCAGCGCGAAATAAAATTTTATTAAATCGTCTGTTTCACGTTCAAACGATTAAATATTCGCAAAGCCTGAATCGCAGCGCTGTCTTAACAATAGAACTACAAACCCCTAACGTATATAATTACATCTCTATCTAAATAAAAGTTAATCAGGATCAAAAATCAATATTAACGCATCCTAGACAAAGCACTTTCAAAATAAATCGAAATAACGTACCAAAATATAAAATAAAGAATACTATCTTCTAATCTTTTTATTTCACTAAAAAGCACTGGTAAACTGTTTCAAAATACCTAATATAATGCTTAAAAAGAAATTTTAGTTCATGGAATTAACTTTGCCAAAAAACTTGCAAGTAATACTGCGTAATACGGAGATAAGAAATTGGAAACAGGGTATTTCGAGTGGTTTGGAAATTTTTTATAGTTAACAAAGACAGGAAGAGCAGCGGTGCTCGCAGATTCGCGAAAAGTCCGCATTAACGGAGAGGGTCTATCAGCCGCGTTACACTTAAATCCCAGTCCGGTCGGTTCGGGGAAATTTTTCCAACGAAGGGACGGGCTATCGAGCGAAACGATCTCGCGGAAAATAAATCTCAGTCGGGCCACGGCTGGTCGCAGATCCTTTTCCGGCGGCGGCCGCACCGCCCCGTGGAACCAACGTCCGAGAGCTTCCTTCGTTGATTAAAAACCGCGATACAAATCGTCCGTACACGGCGAACGTGGGTGTCAGCTTATTCTCACCGACACCCTCGTCTTTCAGGGATCCTTCACCGTTGTATGAGAGGAGTGGGATGCTACAAGCACCCGAACGACTCCGTAGGAATTATTCCCATGGCGTCTGCGGCTACTCGCGACCAGTTCGAAGGATACCCGAGAAATAGATAGATGTTATCGCATTCTATTTCGCCTCGTGCTTTCCCGAAGCGCTCGCGTTTAAAAGTCGCGGAATTTTTCGCATGATCTCTTTCCGAGAATTTTTAGGAATTTTTAGGAGAAGAATTTTTACAAATTCCTCTTTCAGAGTGGAAAAATAATTTGATTACCATTATCATTGTGGATTATCATTGGCTGGTTATAATAAACGAGCGAGGCAACCAATGTCGCTGTTGCGAGGTGTGTGTGTGTGTGTGTGACATGTGCTTGCACAAATTGTGTGTATGTCAATAAAAGGAAAAATGTGGCGGAAACTTTATCGCAGAAGTTATCGAGAGAATATACATGTGAAACATTCTCCGTGTGATTATTTTTATCCAACAATTGTACAGTGTAAATGATTGCGATAGAATTGTGAATTTTTTAGAAAATCATTTTTCCAGGGTTAAAGAGATAGGAATTATTTAATTAAAAATCGAGGCCTGCGGGATTACAGGGTGCTTCTGACTCATAGAAACATTTTACTTGGGAATTATATGATATAAATAATTACAGCTTACCGCGGGATCTTGTGGAATCTTTTATAAAACTCTTTTTCGATATTCACAGAGGCGGTAACTTCGTTTAGAAGTTCGAGAGTTGTATCAAAGATCATCCGCTCGCAGCGTCTTTCTGTTTAATATAAGTAAAAATAAATTTCCTTAACGAACAGGGAAACAACTGAACGGAAGAATCCAAGTTGCTACTTCCTTGCCCCCATTGTGTACCAAAGTGGAATTTTTTTCAACGAAGTTACCAATAACGGTATCAGACGGTTGCTCGAGCCAGTAATCCGCTCTCGTCAAAGGTCAAAGCGGAGGACACGCTTCTGAAAGGGGGCATCTGTCAGCGAGGGTGAGCGGAAAGTAGATTTCTAAATCTTTGCCTTGAAGAAATTTTGACTGTTCGCTTTTAAAGCGCCTCCGTACCCTACAAATCCCATTGGGAGTCTACCATGGAATCGAACTCGTGAAGACCTTCTTTCAAGTTCATCTGCTTTTTCCAAACCTAAGAAATGCTCAAAAGCATCCTTCCTTGCAGTAATTTAGAGTTCACGCATCGCGGAACGGCAATTTCTACGAATTATCTTCTCGAAATAAATACTGCTCTGGACAAAGAACGCTTAATTGTCAGCGTTTCGGCGTTATGATCTTTTCGACTATTTTTCTATAAACCTTTCGTCGTCTCGACGCTTCGTCGCGGGATACGAAGGAGACACAAACGTATCCGATAACTTACACCAGGAAAGCGGAAAAATCTGGCATCTCGCGCAGACTAACTCAATAGCGTTGTCTGGTGGTTGAACGACGAACTAACGCGAGACGCGATAGCCGCGAGCGAGCATGAGATCTCGTTGAATGGAATAGCAGGCGCGGCGTCAATCATACAAATGCACTTGAAACGCGTGATTAAGTGGATCGAGCGCGCGAAAAGTCGACGGGAAGACTCTCGCGGTGGAAACGAAATTGAATTAACTGGAAGACCGCGCGCGCGTACGGGCAAAGGTAAAGGCCGGAGCCGCGATCGGCGGAAGAGGAGGAAGAGGAGTTGCAATTATTAGAGAGAGTGCATTCGCCGTTGGCAAGCTTGGCCCCGGTACTTTGAGGTCGGAATCTCATCGAACGTTGTTCACCCTCGATAACTCGACAGTTAAATACAGAGAAGACGAGTGCAGGAGAGCGCTCGGCGCGGAAGCTATCGACTTCTGGCTTCCTTCGTTCGCTTCACCCCCGTCTTCCGTATCTGCCGGCGCAGATGGATTACCAGGCCGAATTGAACGAGATCAAAGTGGACTATACCGCGGGGTAATGCTGTATCGAGTTTAGAGACCCGTCTAAAAATACGGATTCTCTCTCTCTCTCTCTCTCTCTATTGCTCGTTTTCTATCCCGGTTTTTCTCGCTTGATCTTCGGCCCTTGGTATTAAGTTCGATTCCAACCAGTCGGCCGACGTCTAGGCCAGATTAAGACGGATTCTCGTATGATTATCTCACTGACGTCCTATTCGACGAATAAATTTGATCGATCGATCTGATTTAACTCGAGTGTTTAGTTATCTCTCGTGTCTTCTGCCGTTGTTTCGAATTGCATCGAGTATTTTATTTCGGAATTAAGAGTAATTATTTTCCTGAGTCGTGAAACCATTTATCTGATATAGATCCGTGTGAATGTATTATGCACTTTGTATCTTTACATCTTCACAAGCGAGCGAAGTACTAAAAATTAATTAATTTTACCCTTTGCACTCGAGAGGCGAGCTTCAGTCGCCGTTTAATACAATTCGAAAGATCGACGCGAATTGTCACATTAAATAACGCAGCGATGTCGAAATAAAATAATTCTTCGTGTTAATTTATACACGATTCCTCTTTTACTATTTTAAAAAATATCGTCGACTTTATGACAGAGAATCTTCGAAATCCAATTTTTCCATACGAAGTACAAAGGGTTAAGATATATTTTTTCTTAGAATTTCAAGTAGCTTTGGCTATTAATTGCGACGTGGTTTTAAAATATCATTCGTACATCGCGAGAAATTCGAGCAAGTTAGTATTCGACGATTCCTGACCTCGAAACCGGGATGAACCCGCAGAACACGTGGAAACGAATCTAAAAGCAGAATTAAACAGTCGAAGCGGGGAGAATTGATCACCTTCCGTAGCTCTCACGTAAATAGTCAAGTATTCCCGGCGCAACACCTGCATCGCGAACTTCTCTCGCCGGAATCCGGACGAGTAAGCGAACGGCAGCCATATTTATTTTCTCAATTAATCACCGCGCACTCGCGCCACCTTGCAATGACTACCGAACCATCCTGCTTCCCGCTGCTAACCTACCTCCGAGGTCCCGTTTAATACCGAAATTCCCAGGTAACAAAGGTCTCGTTTCATCCACTCTAATTTCCATGCAACCTGGCTAAATCGAACGCTTTCAATCTTCAAAATATCCGGCCCGGCTCGTTAAACGGTCCTCGATTACGCTCTCAAAGGGTCTAACTGGAGGCACGTGGAACGCGCGAAAGGGAGAAAACGTGAAGAACAGGGCGAGACAGAAGATTCGAACGCGATCCAGAAAATCGTATCAAACTAATACCTTTTCGAGTAGTCCGTTTAAATAGCGAGCTATCTGACGGCTTGACTCAATAAAGACGTTCGTTCAGCAGCGAGGAGCGAACGGCTTGAATACACATGAACCATGAAACGAACGTGGAACATGGTTCGTTCGCGTCAAAGAGGATCGGAATTAAACGGTAGGTCGCCGAAGGCAACTCGATCGTATATAGCCACTTTCGGCCCTCCACCTCCCACAAAGCGACATACGTTTTATTAAAAATGTTCCGTTGTCCTTTAAGCTATGGCTGGCTGCATGGTAACCGTACGCGTTCACCTGCAGACGCCTAACCCGCGAGCAACGAATCCGCTTTGCCCTGCCAGCCATGAAATCGTCCCACGGCTCGCTGATTTGTATAATCAGACCAATAAAATAATTCCAACTTCGGTTTACAGGGAAAGAATAGGATTAATCGAAACGGTTCGCGAAAATATTACAGAAATATTAGTACTGGTAGTACAGTTTATTAGACACTTCAGCGGTTTCCCTTCGAAAAAAAATCGTTTTAAAGTGAAACAAATTTTGTGTATTAGAGGAACATTAGTACTATTCGATGGAACAGACGAGAATCGTGGGAAAAATTTAGCGTCTCCAGAATAATTTTGTACAGGTAACAAGAATCACTAGACACTCCAGCGATGCTCGAGCAAGTTCGAAAGGGTGTATCTCGGAGAAAAAAAATCGTTTTACGGTAAAACGAATTTTGTTTAACAGAGGAAGGTTAGTACTATAGGACATAGTAGACGAGAATCCTGGAGAAAAATGACTGTCTTCGGAATAACTTTCCGAATATGGGAAAAATTTCGCGAGAGTACGTCGCGACCAGACCGCGCGAGTCGAACGCGATGAGAACCGCTACGTGAGTAACGAGTGTGGATAAAAGAGATTAGACGGCTGAGTTCTCCTCTCCGGGGACAGAGGCAAGATTTATTAACGATCCTCTCTATCCGCGAGCTCTTTCCGGTGTATGCGACGATAGGAAACGAGTCACCTCGATTTTCCACGTGCTCGTCGCGATGCACCGGCTCTCCCTCTTGCTCTCTCCAGCCTCGTTTCCTTTCGTTTCTTTCACACCAGCCGAGCCCAAAGGGACCACCGAGGAAATCGTTACGTTCCGACGTTTTTGAAGCGTTTGTGAAAGCCGAGAGCCGGCCGGCAATTTCCATGTAGATTTCTGAAGGGCCTTTTAACGCGGCCGGTCTAAAGGATCAAGGACCAAGGAACCCCTCCAGTGATAGAGGCTTTTTGATTTCCACGGGTACGAGACAGGTCCCCTTTTCCTTGCTTCAACGCTCCCGTTTCTCCTTCTCCTCGATACGACTGCTTTCTCCACGGATACCACCAAATTCCTCTCTCGTTTCGCGGTATTTTCGGCAATACATACGCGACACCTTTGAACACGGGACAGAGCGAGACTAACCTCTCCGCTTTGAGCGACTCTACGAAGGTTATTCTCTTTTGTCAGACTCTCGATGGGTCTCGGGGTCTCGAAGGATTTTAGCCTCAAATAGCGCTAACTTTTACCTACTTTTCGTTGACAGCGGATTTTTAGTGCCGCTGTATACGTGCCTGTTAAGTCTCTGGGGTCTGTGTTGCGAAGCGTAGACTTTGCATACGACGTGTGCGAGATATCGAATGATCTTCTCTTCGTGAAACGAAGAGTTGCAGTTTTCGCGTATTTTTACCCCTTTCTGTGCTAGATTTTCGGAGTTTCCAGCCATTGTTTCGAATATGCCGAGTTTATTACCAGCATTAGCGACTGCTGTAACGAGTAGTTAAATATTATATGTATAAATGATTGTAATTGCTCTGGTATGCTCGCGAATGATCATGTTTCTATCTGAACAGTAGTTAATATTAATTTTGTCGAGAACTATTACACGGCTCCAGTAGCAGGGAAAATAAAACATTTGAAACACGTGATTTTGATTCGTACGTTAGTTGCATTAACAGCTGTAATTTTCGTGTGATTTCTCTAATTATAATAATCGATTGCTACGGCAATTGTCAAAATAGCTACACGTATAGTTGCGTGGGAGAGGTACGAAGAGAAATGTAGGACGTAAATTAAACATGGGGAAATTTTGAAAAAAGTTTCATAATAATTCATGCAAGGCACATACGCGAAGTTCTATAATATCACAAGGCAACCCTCCTACAGTTGACTAGAGCATACATATAGAGTGAAGTAAACCAGGAAATCCTCTCGCAGTTCCTCTCACTCAATAGAAACAGATTTTCTATGAAAATTATTCGCGATAAAATTCGGTTCATTCCTTTCAAGTAAAACAATACAAAGAAACGACACGAAAAATATAGTCCTCGCCATTCCTACATTCTATTAATCTAATCAAAAAACAGAACAATGTCTCAGATTGAAAGGCATACGAAGTAGAAACCAGAATTGACACTTTGCACCCGAGAGGCGAGTGTCAGTCACTATAAAATTTCGAAGATATTAATCGTATTAACCCTTTGTGGACAAGAAATGGAGATAACGATAGATCGAGTACGTACTAAAAGATTAAAAATAAACAATCACGGGTAATTTTCCGAATTAAAAAATATGTACAACTTCCAAGCAGCTTTCACCCTAAAAAAAAAAATTCCATGTATTTTATGACATTCGTCTCCAAAGGGTTAATAAATATATCAAATTCAAGATAATATAGCAATGTTTGAGATATCGAAATCAAATAATTTTACGTGTTAATTATTATGTGATTCTTTATTTCCAAAAAAAAAAAAAAAGGATATAACGTCAGTTTTATAGCAGAAAATCTCTAAATTTCTACTCTTCCGTAGCCAAAAAGTCGTCGAGTGCAAAGGGTTGAAACCCCGACATTTAATATTCCTCGAATATCCAAGTTAACGACCAATATAAACAGCAAGAAAATCGCAGTCGCAAATCAATTAATTGCAAGGCCAATTAATTTTCCTAATTAAACTTAAAATTTCGCCACAGCTTTCGAATAGAAAGACGAAAGACGTCGACCTAAATACCTCAGAAAATCCAATTCCAGCTCGGCAATTTCAAAACGCAAAATCTTTGGAAGCGAGCGATTCGGGGCGGCCAAAGCGGAGGCACGCGGAACGCGGCGTAAAGCGTGACCCGGCTCGTTACGGCAATTCGTCTCACCCTTTAAAACCCTCAACACCACGTGTCCGCTGACAGATAATTATAATTTTCCGCGAACGTTCGCGGCGACCGGTCTGCCGGTCGTAAATATCGTTCGTCCCGAGAATGGAAGCCGCGTTTCAACCGGAATACCCGTGATTTCGCTTCGGCGGGTCTCCGAGATCGCCTCGGTAGACGTTTCCGATGCTCCGGATCGCCTTCGTATCGATTCCGGTATTATCGTTATTGTCGTGTCTTTATTAAACGTTGATACCGGCCCGGCGGAGGTTTCAGGATACCGGAGGATCGTAAAATCGACCGGTCGTCGGAGTTTATGCGTTTAGACGAGCGAATTCATAGGGAAATAAAAGCTCGGCGCTTCAATTAGGGTGGCGGCAAGTATATCGTGGATTTTATTCAGTCTCCCGGAATACTCTGCTCGATGCTGGTATTTCTACGTCGAAAATTACGTGTCTTTTTTTCACGCTTCGGATCTGTACTCGGTAATTAATTGCAGCCACTTAAGAGAATTAATTTTAGTATCTTCCCCACCGCTACATCTATGGAAATATTATTGACACGCGAATTCGGGAGGGAATAAAAGCCCGGAGCTTTAATTAGGGCGGGTGGAAGTGTGCCGTGGATTTTATTCAGTGGAATACTCCGTTTAACGGCGATATATCCATGTAAAAAGTATTGTCACACGCGTGTTGTTTGCTTTTATAATTGCACCTCTTTTCGTATGTAAACTGCATTCGATAATTGGAACCGTTTAAAAAATTAATCACACTACTTTGCTCGCTGTTACATTTACAAAAACGTTATTCGCATCACCTGCTATCCTTTTATAACTCTTGCAAAATATTTTCTCGTCGAATTATTCCGTTATTTTCGATAAAATGAAACATAGCGAATGACAAATTCGCATCTGGATTTAAAATAACGATCCTCAATTGCAGAGAATAAAACCAATTACAGAGGTTCAGGAAGTCAAAGAATGATGCGGTTTTGACATTTAGTGTTTCGTTTTGGTAATCTTCATTTATGTACGCTGACAGGAATAGCACGACAAAGACCATCCGAGGCTAAACGCGTTTCGCTAATCCGCGCGTGATCACCGTGCGTGGGATTTCGTCGTAACAGTCCGTCTCGAGCGGAATTTTTGGATCGACTGGATTTTCAGCGAGGGAAGAGCTGGATGGAGACGTCCTCGTAACCGTTCCAGCAGCCACCGGGTTGCGCAGGGAAGCTTTGTGTCGGCGAGTGCGAGCGGCCCGTAGGCGGAACACTGGAAGCTCGTGGAAAAGTGGCGGTCGCGATGCGAACCGGGCCAAAATGGCCCGATATACGTAAGTTACGCGACGCGGGGCTGTGCACCTGCCGGGCTAAAGGGAATCGCAATCGTTGCCAGGCCGAAGGCTAGCCCGTCTAACCGGTACTGCTTTGTAAAATTCCCAACTATGCACTTAGCACGGCCGACCACCACGTATCGGGTGTTGCGAACGGAAACTGAGCCGCGGAGCAGGCTGGATGGGGTTTCCGGAATGGATCGTTTAATCGCTTGACAGGGTATCAGAGCAGATCGTGATCTCTATCGCTCAGAAAATCTGGCGTAAGAGCGAGGCTTAACTTCCAATTAATTTCAACGAGGCAAGATCTGCTATAGATTTATTTCAATTATAATTATTCGAAGACGTGGACTGAAATTGGGACTATGAAGAAATCTAGGGTCTAGCTGTTTAGAGGAACAATCGACGAAAAAGATCGAAAGCTAAGTAACTGAACTAGAGATTTCTAAAATGCTCGATTACCGTGTTTTGGTCTATGATAAAAACTTGAAACGAGAAACCGAACTAATAAATAAAATTACTGCATTCTCTGGCAGGTTACGAGCCGATGAAATTAGCGATGATTTAACCCGGAGTAACTTCGATAAGTATCCGCTTAATATCCTCCATCGTCTGGCCGATGACGCGGTGTAAAAACTTGAAAGAAGAAGCTAGAGCTATAAAGAGAAGGAAAAGAGAAGCAAAAGAGAGAGGGGGGATCCCTGAACGGATTACAGGTCGGAGAAATTGGCAACGGGTATTTCGGTGGGAAGTTTAAAAGGTTTCGAGGAGAACGGGAAAGGGGATGAATATTTTTTCACCGAGTTCCTCAATGGGGATGCGTGTCACGTGCAACGAGATAGCTGCCGGTCCGCGAGCAACCGATTCTCGTTTATTCGACACTCCCACTGACGCTTTGCATAATCAACTTACACGGCCGAAGAGACAATAACCTCCTGTTAACGGGGAACTTTTAAACGAAGGGTTTAAAAACGATCATCGAGCCGTGACAGGTGTCAAGCAGCTCCTCCTCGAAGCTAACTTTCCCCAAAAAGTTGCAACCCCAGGACGCAAATGAGAGCATAGGGACGCGAGAGAGGGCTCTCCTCGCGGCTCGTTAATCGAGGTGGGTTTTTCTTTTTTTTTTTTTTTTCAGACAGGAAATAATTAAACCGTAATAACGTCGAAGTAGTTAACCGCGGCGGACGAGGGAACATTAACCGGCTGCCGTTTATCTTTTGTGAGGCGACCCGCTGACTCTCGATTGGATTAATGCGCCGGTTGGCAAATCGGAGAAAGAGAAATTGTGTCTGGCTGAAGTGGTGGTCGCCTTATACCGCTCCCTCATCCCGCTTCTTCCTCTTCTTTTCTTCGTGTGCCCTGGCCCCCTGGCTCCTCGTCGACGTTGCATTCAGCGGCAAGTTCACGGGAAACTGCGTGCAGCCAGACGGTGGCTGGCCTGAATGGCTCCTTTCCGGCCATTCCGCCTCAAAGGAGAACCGAAGCAAGCAAGATTTGCGTTTGTAATTAAATATTTGCCGGCGGTTAATTGAGTCGCGCTGTGCTTTTATTCCAATTTCTCGGCTTAAATGAAACCGGCGCGGGTCCGCCGCCTCGCTGTCGCGCAGACACTCTACAAGGTGTCCCGGAAGTCGCAGCTGTGGACGCGCCATTAGGCCTGAGAAACTTCCCCCGATCCGGCCGGATACGCGTTTCGATATTAAACATAGCTTTGCTAATTGGGAACGTTCCTCTTCAGGAGTCCCCCGCTGCGAGAGATCCGCTCCTTCCTTTAATTCCTTCTTTTAATCTCGTTTCATTGTTGCAGTTATTAGTCCGGAGGAAATGGACTCGTCGAACGGCGGAGATTAAAAATACGTCGCGGCGCGAACCAGTCGGATGCTCGTCCGGTTCGTCTAGACGGGATTGTATCCTCGAGTTTCCTAATTCTTCAACCTGATATTTCCTTCGTCCGGCGACTTTAGACAATTCCATTCGACAGTCTGCGATTCTCGTCGGAAAATACACAGATTCTAGTCGCTGATCCAATAACCGGTAATCTAATGAACCAGAGAGAAAGGAGGAGAGATAGGTGTAACAACCTGTCACTGAAATTCTAATCAAATCTCACTTTTCAAATAACTCAATTCGGCATATAACAGTCTCTGTATTTCCAATTAATTTGGAAATGCATTGGAATTATTCGAGATCAAGATCCTAATCTTGTCAAGAATAAGCTGCTATAATACAATTTATCGTGAAGAATAAATGTAACTATTCTCCAACCTGAGTAATTTAATCAATAACAACCTGTCACTGAATTTCAAATCGAGTCGATTAACGTCAGTCTCCATACTTTCCGTTGACTTCTATTTATACCCGAATTAGAAATCCGATTTTTGAATCAACGATCTAGCCAATTTCAGAGAGAACCCACCTAGAAATTTATTCTCCGTGTTTCACCCCCAACCTCAACTTCGGACAACCATGCAACGGTGGACCTACGCCTTTATTACACCTCTAACTTTCTCGCAGTTTCCACCGCCTTCTGGAATCTCTAACGTTGCGCGATGGCGTAGCAGAGGTGCTAAAGTATTCAGGAACGGCGAATCCAATATCGGCCTCTTTACACACGCGGCCGTATAACTTTATGTAACGTAAAATTAAGAAGCCGTTGTCGGAGCCGCGAGGGTCTTAACCTTCCGGTTGGTCCGCGGGTGGACCAGTGTCGGCATAAAACGCGAAGCACCGCGTTGGTTCCATCGATATCGTTGAACGGGTTTCACTCAGCGAATCGGGGCTGAGATACATCGCGATGGCGGTGTGTGGTGGCCTGTAAAACACGGTGCACGTTTTACCGCGATCTCTCAATAAGCCGCGGATCGTCGTTATCTCGATGCGTGCGCCGCGACGGTGGCGCCCTCGCGGCGGCTGAAACGCGGCTCTGTGAAACGGCCGCGTGTGCGTCGGTGTGAAGGCCGTCACGGTGGGGAGACGTCTGCTACCGTGTAACACGTTGCAGCTTGCGGGGATATTTATCTCGTCTCGTCTAACCTTGCCACGGAACGGGGCCCCGACGTTGTAACGTAAGCGTGTTCGCGGCGGAAAAATCCCGGGACGTATCTCTAACGTGTACGCCGTCGCTTTGCGCTTTTTCCAACCCGTCTGTGTGCGCGCATCTGATTGCATTAAACCCGGCGATTGTTATTCCGCGACGGACGCCGCGGTGCTCAGGCCGAGGATGCTCTTACGGCTGAGTAATTGGGGAGTGCCGACGCCAGTGTCGCTTCCTACCGTTCTCATACCCAGTGGCCACCGCGAAATCGATCCTCCATTCGGAGAAACTCACGCGACGGATGTAGAATGTAAGTATTCGTTCCCTTCCCGCGAAATTTTGTCGTCGTGACACGCTGGGGCCTTGGGGTACTATAGTCTTCGACTTGGTGTTGTGACGAGATGGGTTAGGTTGTCTTCGTTTGATTCCGGAGAACCTCGACTACTGAAGATGTCGAAAAGGCTCGTTTCGAATTGATTTTAGTTAATTGACATCGATCTATTTTATATTACATCATTAGGGCCTTTTGAAATATATAGTCTTCGACCTGGTATTGTAATTATATAGGTTAGGTAACATCAGACGTTGCATAATCCAACCTAGCTTCGAAAAATCCTCCAACTTATCCCTTTAAAAGCAAAATAAATCCCGATGCAAGATAACTCCATCCAAACAAAAATTCACTTACAATTTCTCTATAATAACGTTAATATATCACCTCGCGAACATTCGAAAAGAATACACAAAACGTATAGGAAGATTAAAAGAATCGTAGGAGGAAAAATGTCGCGTAGCGTGAAACGGTTTGAGAAATCGGGTCGTGAGACGTTAACAGGCCGTAGAGAGGGTGCCGGTATCGACAAGAAATCTCGGGGCATCCGGACGGTGGAGATTTCGGTCGAATAAAGGCGACCTCGCCGGCTCCTTTGCGGGCGCAGTTATTCCCGTGGAACGACTTCCGAAATTGCTCCGGTGGCCCTCTCTCTCCCCGACTCTCCTCTCTCAGACACCGTGCTTGTTACCACAGCGAACCAGCTCATCGTTGGGGTCGCGCGTGTATCGGTACACAGCGCGATGGGGTACAGGTTTATACCGCCATGTCGTGCAGTACATATTATTGTGTGTATTAGCCCCTATGTATGTTTATTAGATAGCGGCGTATACGGTGCAGTATGTTGGTTCAAGGGTTCCGTCGTTTACGAGGGACCTCGTTAGCAGCGAAATTTATATTGTGCCCGGGCCGGCGCTGGCCAAATCTTGCTGCATGTTAACGATAGTGATCCTACGGTGACACGACGACGTCTCGTAACTGCTGATGGCCGGCCGTATTTCCGGCCCCAAGAGCGTCATTAAGTAATTGCCGATCGCCGGTACAGGTCCTTCGGGGTGTAGCCCCGATTATCGCCGAGCCGACTAAATTTCCTCCAGATTTACAACGGCTAATTTCCATCCGACCGAGCCCCTTCCCCCGGTTACCTCGATTATGATCACGTGGTCGCGACGCGAGTTATAAATCGCAGGCGAGGAGGCACGACGCGTCCCAAACGTGGAATAAAAACCGCGCCGAGCATGTTCGCTCGCCGCGATAATTAACGACGCCACGCCGGCGAATATTTCAACGAATCTGCTAAATGTAACGACCTCATCAGTTTCCGTGACACCAGGCCGATGCTATCGCCGTGCTTCCGTCGGACCATCGCCGGACCCGTGCATAGGAAAGCGCCGCGACGTCGACTTCCGGGTCCCTTTTTCCTGCTGCGTTGTTCAGGGCACGCGTTGTAACTTGTTCTTGACACCTGTGTTTTTCATTAGTTTCGATAGGTCTCCCGTTTGCTGGTATTGGTTTCCTTGGTTTCATGTTGGAATTTGTTGTTATCGTTGTCTTTAATTAAAAGTTCTGGAATTAATCGTAACTGCGAATTCGAGTAAACTCGTCAAGTTATGTCCTCTTTGCTATAGAAAAGAAATTTTGAAAGCAATTTCACTTCCACGTCCAATTTCAGTTGAGATTACTTAATTTCGCGAATTAAAAGACGCATATACAAAGAATTTGCAACGAATCCTCAATTAAAGGTCATTCGTGCCGAAATTGGCAGCCGAGTCAACAGATGCGTATGGAGAATTTTATAACATTAAAATCTGATCTTCAGTAGCTATCTGGTTCTAATTGCAAAATCGAGGTTGTTTCGATATCGAAGCGACAGAATTCTTTATACTCTCGAAACCTGACCTTTGCCAGCCATTTGTTTCCAATTACAAAATTGAGATCACTTAATTTCTCGAATTAAAAGACACATATACGAAGGATTTACGACTCCGCAATTAAAGATCGTTCGTTCCGAAATTGGTAGTCGGGTGAACCGACATATATAGGTAACATTTACATCAGCCGGACCATTATCCATTCATAAGAAATTTTTCCCGTTCGGCGGTCGGTGGACGTGTGACAACCGCGACGTGACAAAGTCGCCGGAAGTGGTGGAAACTGTCCCCGAAGTGGCCGGAAGCGGGACCGTGATTCAAGTTTCATGGCCGGAGGGGCGGGTAATAGAAGCGGATCGCGAGTTTCGCGAGGAGCGGAAACGTGTGCTTGCTCGTTTGTTGGCCGCTGAAGTGGCTCGCGCCGGAAGAAAAGTATGCACAAAGGAGGATCGTCGAGCTCTCCTCTCTTTTTTCCTCTCTTCACGTGCCCGGCCAGCTCGGAACCGGCCACCACGGCCATCGATGCTAGCTCGCGGTTAATTTCATGCCCGAATAATGATCCCGGAGCCCCGTTTATTGCCGGCTGCTCGTGCTAACGCGAGCTTCCGTTTGTCGGCAATTTCGTTGGGCAAACAGTTCCGTTTTGTTGCGGCAAGTACCTTTCGCGCGCTCGTTTCTTTGTGCTATGGTTCGGCTAGGTCGCTCGCAGTTACGGTTTTCATCTTTTTTCCCCCCTTTTCCTTTTTCTCCTTTATTCATTTTTTTCCCCCGGTTTTTGTTTTCGTTAGAAGCTACTCGACCGTGGGCCTCTTGACGATATAAAACGGAACGATCCTGCTCGAGTGTCGGACTTCGCTTAGGTACCGGGTTTAGATACGTACGGGTTTTATGGGAAGTTGGGTTAGGTGAAAGTTTTTATATGGCTTTATACGGCGAATATTTCTGTTAAACGTTGCCATTTTTTTTTCGCCGAGTCGAGTTAAAGTTTGGGTTAGGTTTTTACTAGATTCTCTTGGACTTTTGGAAATTAATCGGTCGATGGGTTCGCTTCAGTATTTTGCTTGTGGAACGATAAATTTTTTTCGCAACGTGGTATATTTATGATTTTATTTGGGAAGTCGAGGAAATATATTTTAATAGTTTATTTACATACGTGGATTATTTGGATTAAACGAGTATTTGCGGAGACTTGAAAACAATTTGGGAGGTAGATTTATCGTTGTTCAAATATCCCGAGAATTTTTCTAAATAACGTAAAAATCTAAACGACTAACGGTGAATATGTGTACTGTAAATATTGAACGACTTGAAAGGAAACCTAACCTAAATCTGACTCAAACACAACCCAAATCCTCGATCAACGCGTTAATATTTTACCTAGAATTATGCGCGCATTATATTTTTAAACGTTATTTTAGAATTAGAGTTCCGCGTTAAATTTGTTTAGAATATCAGAATAAATCGCGGGTTCATAATTTTCCGGAAACTCTTCTTACGGC
>NIJG01000029.1:3308050-3348410 GCA_002201625.1 Euglossa dilemma
CCAGCGAAATATTCTCGAGATTTTGTTACCGAAATAAAGCACTAAATAATAAATAACGCGAAAATCTAAACGACTAACGCTATATACGCGTACTGCGAATATTTAAACGTGTAGAAAAGAAAGCCAACCTAAACCTCGTTCAAACATGACCCAAAAACCACAATCAGCGTGTCAATATTTTACCTGGAATTGTACGCGCGCTATATTTTTTAAACGCGGTATTAAAATTAGAGAGCCGCGGCAAAATTTCCTCGGAATATTATATTCTGGAGAATATCAAGAGTAAATCGTGGCTTGGTAATTTCCAGGAAACTTGTGTTATTTCTGAGAAGCCAGAGGAATAGTCTCGAGATTTTGTTAGCGAAATAAAATAGGCTCGCGAAGGGTCATACGGTTTTTTCTCGGGCTCTCGTGCCGGATTCCTCTGGGAACAGGTGTAACAGTTTCCTTCGTTACCAAATTTTTCATGCCTTTGTATTATTCATCCGCTTTGGGGGCACGTTTTCCGTGCCACGTGGCCCCGTATTGTTACGCGGCGTGCAGCGGATTTCATTGCTTCATAAACTTTTTACAACGCGCACCTCATTATTGTTATACCTTCCTCTCAGCTCATATTTCACTTTATATCAAACATTTTTGCATCCCGGCCCGCTCTGTCGTGCGTTTCGTTTTTCCGTGTCGCTTGCCCCATACAATTATGGAATTCTTTAACGATATTTCGTTCCTCCGCCGACTTCCCGTTCCCCGTTATACAATTCCCGTCGACCTCCTATTTTATTCCGCTTTTATTGTTTCCCTCGCGTCTTCGCGTGACTTTATCGTTACGTTTCACTTATTCGAAACGTGCTCGCAACACGTACTTCGCGTTATCGCTGGTCCCAGTGAAATAACCGCTCCTTTGAAAACCCCACTTCTCTCTCTACCGAAACTCGAAGCAGACTGCTTCGTAACCCACATATTTCTTTTCTTCGAAAAATCCCCGGTTTCTCAGTGTGAAATAATTCTTATCCGAAGATTATGCGAATCGCGGACGCTGAAAATCGATTGGCAATTTTCTAAAGATTTGGATGGATAGCTTCGTTTAAAAAAATCAAAATAGGGTTATTTCGTTGATAATTCTCGCTTTTTGTACGATTGTGAAATATTTCGAGGTATATCTACGTGACCGCGGATTTATTACCAGCCCTTGAGAAATAATAAGTTTCCCTAAAAACTTCGCTGCTTCTTCACCATAAATCACTACTGATAATTCATAGCTTCTCCTGTGAACTCTGGGTATATCTCTTTACTGGAAATTAAGTCGGTTAATTTTGTCACGCTTATAAAAACTTCTCGTCTTATCAAGGATTAAGACAAATAATACATAGCTTCCTGGAAAACTTCGCCGTCTCTTGGTAAAAATAAAGTCGTATAATATCTTCGTATTTCCCGCAAAGAATCTCCGTACTTTACTATTAAAAATAAAGGGTAAAAATTTCACCTAAAAATTCTGCAACGAATATTAAAAATCGACGAAAAATATCGCAACTCCGAGAAAGAAATTAATTAAAATTATTCCGAGTTACTTCATCCGCCTCTGCAATTACACAAGCCCATCGAGCATAGCTAGGAAAAATACTAAAAACCGAGCAGAGCGCGAATAGTTCGGTTTTTCACCTGCAGAGCCCTGATCCCAGGAAAGCGGGCAAAACCTGGACCCGGTGTGGCCGTGACAACGCGTAAGCCCTTGTAATCTTCGTGTACACGTTTAAACGCGTATTACCGGGGTGGTCGATTATTTTTAATGAACAATCCAGCGGAATAACCCGGGGAAACACGATCTGGTGGCCGGTAATCGGCCGGCGATCGCTGGGTTTCGAGTGTCTGCAGTTGGTCGCAGAAGAAGGCATTACCGGTCGTGGCGGCCTGCCGTTGGAAATTGACCGGCTGGAAATTGGGTATTAAGAGCGTGTAACGTCACGTGGCTAACGCGGGATCGCGTGGAATTTCTTATTAAACCTGCCTCGAAGAGCTAGAAATTTCCGTCAGTCGTAGCGCCGTAGGAAATTAGCGGGAGAACGAGCCTTTTGCTCCGAGGAGGAAGTTCGCCTAACGAGCCCCGGCTAGTGTATGCCCGGGAAAAGGATGTAGTAAAAGCGGTTTGCATGATCTAAGACGTTCCGAGGCGATGAGGCGAACTTCGCGACATGGCGTTCTATGTCGGCAAAAAGTTTTAACGAACTGAATCGGCTAACCTGACGAATTTGTAGTAAAGCCAGCCGATGTTCGAAAGTTTCGCCGGGAAGGACGCGTGTTCTTGGTGAAGCGCGCGATCCTGTTGAAACGAGTATCTTGTTACGGGGAATTTTTTTCAACGAAATAAGACAACCTCTTTGTACATCCAAGAAAGTGCGTTTAGGTGTAGTCAGTGTGCTTGAAATTTGATTACGCGATTATTATTTTATTATAATTAAATATAAATCGTATTAAACATATCCTCGGCTGGCGTGCACCCAGCAGTTGCATCCGCGATACAGTTGAACTCCTGATCAGTGCACTTTCATCAAGAAGGAAGATCGTAATTTCCCGTGGCCTCGGGGAACACGTCGGCGAACGGGGTATGGCGCTTGTTGAAACGTCACGTGGGCTCGCGCGCACGTCGACCGTACTTACGGCGACTTATGTAAGGGCGCACGTAAGTGCAGCAAATTGCTCGTAAAACGTGCCCGGGGTGTTAATTTACCCGCTAGGCGTCAAAGTAAATACGGAATTACTTTCGAGCCGTAAGTAACACGGGTCTGGACGTGCGTGTCTCCGGGACGCGGCGTCACCTCCTTCCACGCGCAGGATCACGTGGGAACGCGGTTCCCGGGCTTCTTTAAATCTGACCAGGAGCAATTCGAATGCCGAAGCGTCGTCCGGGGAACGTGAACCGTGTTCCCCCCTCGCTTTTTCGTCGCAATTACCGCGCGTTAGCCGCTTTGCATGCGAGGCGGACGCCTCTGACCAGTGAAACGGCACTCGTTTCCACGGACGGTTTTCAGATGGAAACGCCGGGCTCGAGGAAGGACTTTCAGCCATTTGCCAGTCGAGAAATTCAGGATCACGCCTTCGGTATGCCGATTTCACCGTGAACATCGGTAATAAAAAGGACATAATGCGAATTCGATTCGCGGAATGCTGCAATTGAAAAGGCCTGTCGCGGAAGGTTTATTAGACTCTGTTAGCGCATACTAAGGTTCGAGAAGGGAATTAGAATTCTCTGGCCATCCTTATCTCTTCCAGTATATATTTCTATGGTTTGTTCCTTTTTGATAAAAAGAATCTTTGATTTTGCACTGGGCCTGAGTCTAAAATTGAGGAGCTCCGTCGAAGAATCGAAAAATTTGCGTTCGAGGATTAATTTCAGAGAAACACTGGATAATTGCCGGAGCTTTTGTCGCGCAATAATCGTAACCACGCTTGTCTGCTTTCAGACAGAAAGATCGGGAGAGTGCATCGTGGTATATTAGACCGATAGGATCAACACGCGAGCATGCTACCCCAGTACGTGCTGCGTTTCGGTATTAATGAAAGGTAATTCGAGGCACAAAGGAATGAAAAATTTTGGAGGGTACGACAGACTGGGGCGGAGCTCGGTAAAATATCTGATGCTTTCGAAATTAGGGCACGATAACAAAGTAATTTATCCTGCGCGCAGGTCCGCGAAAGGAAAGGCAGCAGACCGATGGGGATTAAGCCGTAAAGATGGAAATCGTCATCGAAGCTGAACCCCGTGGCATGTTCGGCTTGCTTTTACCGCGATCCGTGCACGTGAGATGCTTTGCATTCGATAAACCAGCTCCGAGGCAAATTAGACGCACGGGAACCGAGCGGCGAATGATATCGAAGTCGATGAACGAAACAGGAATTTCCGGCACCGTGGAACAATTAAATCTAACTCCTCCGAGCACGTCTCGTAGCTGCCATCTCTTTCTCAAACGACAGCGGTTCCATCTGCATAAAACTATCCGTCTACAAGCCACTTCGAGGCCACGATCGTTTGTTCGATTCGCAGTTTACCCGAGAAAGTAAAACGGAAATAAAGAGGAAGAGGGTGACGAAGAGAAGGTGAAAAACGAGATGGAATAACAGCGAGAAGCTCGTAAAGTTAGCGCAGAAGCGAAGAGAGGATAACTCGCGTCTCGTTCACCCTTCGGGGCCCGTTTACAATCGGCAACGCGGCTCGACACCTCGGACCGTCTCACAATAAACCGATATTTACGAGACACCCGCTACACGGCAGACGAACGAGCCCGCACCGCGTATAACTGTACAGAAAACGGTGCAACGCGATATTCCGAGGAATCCATAAATTCGTCCCCGGCTTACGTAACGTTTAATGGCGACAGCCGAAGAAATTGATAATCGACGATCCCCGCGAGAGAGCGTTGCCTCATTGCCCCCGCCGCCATCTTGCGGCCGTTGAAAGGCAACTGGCCCCGCTAGTCCCTCTTTCTCTCGCTCTCTCTCTCTCTCTCTTTCTTTCTTTTCGTGCAGCATCTTCGCGCACGAGAGACAAAGACAGTGCAGAGACAGAGGGAAAGAACATCGGCCGGATTTTTATGGCAACAAAACGATTCCGTGAAAGACGTTGCAATTAAAATACCGACGAAACCGTGTGCACACGTGCACGCGCGTGTGTTATTCAGCGTTTTTAACGCGGCTTAATATTCGCCGCGATTAAAACGCGGGGGCATCAGCGATACCGCGTAATTGGAAAACGTGACGTTCGGTAAATACATCGCGCGAATTTTCATCGAACCGCCGGGACAAAAAGTAACCGGGAAAATTAATTAAAGCTAGCTGCGATGTCGGTGCGCGATAGCTCGGCGTCTGAGGGAGAGAGAGGGATAGACGAGAGAGAGGAGGAGAACGCGGTTTTAAACGGCTAATGACTCGAAATCCTGCACCTACTTTCTCTCCTCGACTCGCTCTTCTTTCGGGCCCCGCGATTTTCTCCCGGCGAATTTTCAGCGAATTTTTTTGCACCACCGTTTCTTGCCAATTTTCGGGTTACCGGGTTTCGTCGGAAATTCCCGCTGTTTTTCCTGGCGGAATTTATCGAGACCGGAAGGAGATCGTTACTTTTTATAACTACTTACGTACTTATTTTAAATATGTCTCGGGCCGCTGAAGATGTTCCAAGCGGATGTTGCAGATGGAGAAAGTTATGGCGGCAGAGTGGTTAAATGAAACGTAATAAATGCGTGTAATATTTTTGTATTAACCTTGGATTTATCCGAGATACTCGAAACTGACTTAACAGAGATATACATCTTTTTGTCGCAAAAAAGTAATTTCATTATTTTTCTCATTTTCGTTCATATTATTATAAAATTTCGAAGAGAAACTCGTATTATGCTCGAATTAAATGTAACCTAAATATTCATATGCACGTATATGTATGTGCATGTACTCTAAGAAGATTAAAGATTGGCATTTAATGTTTCAAGTCATTAATTAGGATAGTTACGAAGGAATATCGAGGTGGAAAGTTTTGCATGTAGGGCAAGTAGATCGTTGAAGTTTCGTAGAAGAGGAATAAATAATTAGTCCGGCGGTAATTTCAGATTGACGCTCCCGATGTAAGACATAATAAAATTTGTACCACGTGTCCCAAAGTTATCGACGAGATAAATGCATAATGATCCGGTCGGCAGTAGTGATTTGGCTTCGAAATCTCGACGACTATTTCTGGGAATCTTTAATGACTCCACCAACCTACTTGAAATGGTAATTTATAGGAACTATGTATGTGTTCCAGCTCGATTAGCATAATTCAACTTCATTAATAGGCGAAACGGTAGTTTTGAAAGTACTTAACACAGTTTATTCGTCGAAAGATATTTCTTCGAATATTATACTTCGCGTTGCTACAAACTTCGTGTTATTTTATAGTTTAATTTACCTTTTTTTAAAGCGAGTATATCGGTAAATTTATTCTGAAAGTAGTTTAAACCGCAAAGATCATAACAGCAGAATTAGAAAATAATTCCGCGAATTTCACCGTTCGCCCAGGAAAATCATCTTAAAACTATAATAACAGTACATTAAAGACAAATTTTTGTGAAAAATATTTAAACGCTATAAATTCTGAAAAATATTTTTGGATTACCTTCTAACCTAACACGACGCTTCTCTTTTGTTAAAAAACATCACACTGTATACCAAACAAATGCAATCTCGAAAACTCTGGAAAACTTTGGAATACGTTAATACTACCTTTTTGGCAATTGGTGGATGAAAGGTCGTAAAACGGAATTCGAAATATCAAAAAATCCATAGACTGTCTATCCGTAACAGTATATGACAATTACTCGATATTGACTATCGAACTAACCCAAACACGCGCAATCTGGAAAGCTCTGGTAAACTCTGGAACGCGTTAATACTACCTTCTTGGCAATTGTTGTATAAAAGGTCGGAAAACGGAATTCGTAACATGGGAAAATCCATAGAACGGCTATCCGGAAGGTTATCAGCGTGGATCGCTCAATCACGCGAGGTATAGGCGAAATCGAAGCGGGGCCGCGCGCGGTAATGGAAGAAACACGAATCGGTGACATAGGTGAGTCGTATATCGCGCTTGTCGCCATATAATCGCTCAGAGAGTGCCATCCGGCCGCGCAGTATAAGTCTGTGGTCCGGGACATAAACGTATCGCCGGGTACGCGCACGGCGATAGCTTCATAAAGCGGAATGGTCGTCTCCTCGTAATTCCACGGTTGCTAATTATCGTTGCCAAGCAGCCGTTCCGTCGAATATTATCGCGATTCCCGCAGCCGTTTACGACGCCCCGGCATGAAATTTAAAGCCGGCCGCGCGCCGAAGGCGACGATGAATTCGCAGTTTCGCGGAATAAATGATCGCGTTCCGGTGGCCGGGGTAATTAAAAGACGTTACCATCGGCGGTATCGGCCGGCAATCGATACCGGTTCGCCAGCGCTTCGAGGTTTCTTTCTGGTTATTGAGACGTCGCCGGGAAGAAAGGCGTTTAATAGCGCGGTTAAATATGGAGAGAGCTAGTGTACGAGATCCCCGCGATAGCCCTGAGAGGATGAGTTAGTAGTTTGGAGAGTAAGCTAAGCGGAGCTGTTGTACGGCTGCCTGGACCTGGCGTTAAGAAGCTCTGGACCAAGCGAGTGGTTTAAAGTACAAACAATCAGGATCGACGTGCCCGTGACTGGATAAGCAATTTGATAGAAATTACGGAAGACGCGATTCCGAGATTTCCCGATGATATTCCATTGCTACCAGGGAAAGAAGCGATGTCAGAATCGGACGGTACTGTCCAGCTGTTACAGCTGTTATTAACAGGCTCAAGACCCAAAGAGAGGGACATAAAACACTCGAGGACTAATGAAACTTTGAGAAACAGACTGCGGGTATAAATCACGGGACAACGATTTGAAATATCGATTCCTCGCGACAAATCGTGCCGTGGCTACGTGGAAACAGCCATTCCCATAACTCGCTAACTCCCCGAACTGCTTCGGGAAAGGAGCAACAAAGACGCAGGAGAGAATCGCGGCAAAAAGAAGACAAATGGAACGTCTTCCATAGTTAGCTTCCCATCACGGACCACCCAAGGATCGTTCCTGGTTCACGGAAAATCCGTAAGAGCTACGTGAACCGACTCCCAGACTCGTCCAATATTGACCCTCGTACAACCGCGAATCGTTTCAACGAAACAACCAGCCTCCTAACTGGTTGACTCTACGGACTAGCCTAAGGAAGAAATGGAAAAACAGGAAAATCCACGGGAAGAGGATACTCCGTGATCAACGGAGACCTCTGATGTCGCAGAGATCGCACCGAGCTCGTGAAGAATTTGCGACTGCTTGTATAAATTGATTCTCCGACCCACCCAATATCGATCCTTTCGCGATGACGAATCCATCTAACTCCCTAACACGTCGAGCTGCAACCGAGTGATAAATGATATAAAAATTCTCAGGAATCGCTACAAGAATGAACGCAACCGAGGATCCTCCGTGATCGACTGCTCATTGGGGACCACCCAGGGATCGTCCCATGTTCGCCAAAATTTTTTAAAACCCTATATGAACCTATTTTAAAACTCCGCCTAACACTCCAGACCACTTAAAATAAGAATAACAAGAAATTCTCGCGAATCTCCCATGAAACAAAAGCAACCCAAGATCCTTATATAGCGAACTACCACCGATCGACAGAAGACTAGACAGAGATCGTTCCATGTTAAATAAAATTTTTTAAAAGCCTACATGAACCTATTCCAAGACCGTATGACATCCCAGATTACTCGAAATAAGAATAAGAAAAATTCTCGCGAATTTCTCAAGAAAGAAAAGCAACCCAAGACCCGTATATAGCGAACTATTACCGATCGGCAGGAGACCACCCAGAAATCGTTTCGCGTGGAGGGAAAATCCACAAACGGCTGCCTACCGATCATCCATGCTAGCCACGAGCTTCTCGAGTCGATTAAGCCTGTTTATCCCCGATCTTGGTGGCCGGTCCGGCCCCGGACACGCATTCCTTCGACGTCAGGTTTTTCCTGTTGGCCGGTCGCGCTCGCTAAAATCGCTATCCATCACCGAATCAATTAGCAACTTCTCAATTACGACGGGGTGCGCCTTTCCTCCCCACACGGCTGTCTGGAAGGCCTCTTTAGCCTGGAAACCGCCCGACGTCCGTCGGCCGGCAACCGATCGATGATCGAACGATGAGTTGGCCCGCGCCGGGTCGAATTTACGAGCGAGACGCGTTTGATTTACGACGCGCGCACTCCGGGCCCCCCTTTTCGTTGATCCACCATCGATCCGAGCCAGCCGGAGGAGGATCGAGGGGCGCGGCGAGCAAACACGCGATACGCCAAGTTAATCGTTATTCTTGTCGGTCGGATAATTAATAGCCAATCAGCGAGCGTGTCGGGCTGAATGTTAAGCAGAGCCGCGGCTCCGCTACGTTTTCTCTGGTCAGTGCAAACTATACCAGCCTGTTTGTGTACGTGTCCTCGGTATCTCGCGGCTGCAGCAACGACAGTTTCCTCCACCGGCAGCGCGGAAATTCAATCTCGATCCCCGATCATGCATAACGAGATGTCCACTTTTCGATACCTTCCTTTCACCATCCTTTTTCTTCCCCTTTCGATCCCGATCCCCAGATATCCGGCCATCCTTTCAGAACATCCATGTTCCTGGGTCCAATGATATAGTAGGTTGCTGAATTGTGTTTAATTATCGCGGTTCTTGTCGATTGATAAACGGTGTTTGTAATCGCAGAGGTTTAGAACCGAGTTGCGAATTATATATCTTGAAATTTTTATTTCTAAGAATTTCGAGTTGTACTATTTTATAATACGCGAAACGTTTGATTCGAAATTGGGGTGTTTATTGTTTCAAACTCGAGTATTTCGTTACTGACTTCGAGAATGTTTAATATCGTTATAATTTGCACCGAGAATGAAATTACGAATGTTGGGCTGTTCTTTACGAGAGAAATAATTCGGTGACGGTGTTATAACAGAACTGTGTCAGCTGTAAGATAGAAATTTGACAATTATTACCCGAACTTGTCATACTAAGTATCGTGAAATATCAGTTAGAATGTGTTGCCGGAATTTTGAACTTTGCTTCGATAATAACTTCCACGCTTCCAAAGAGCAAAGTTGGAATGTATGTAGAGAACACGTAGTGTTCCTTCTGCCGAGGATATGCTAGGATTATAATGAAGACATTTATATGACGTTAAAGTTACGAGGAAGACAGTTACTGGTTAGTCGAATGCCTTAACCAGTTTAGCTATTCAGGCAGTTAACAAAAGCGTCATTCGCGCAATCAAGCGCACAAAGCGACGTCATTGTTACGTTATAAGTTCACAATCATAGAACGATCTGTATCACTTGAACTCAACCGATTAGATTGACATTGCTGTCAGCCATTCGCCGAAGAGAATAATGGAACATTGTGGGAATGTATAAATAGTTCCATTTCGGCGATCAGTCTTCTGGGTCAGCAGAGTCCAACTCTTAACTAGTAGCCAATAGTATATACTTCCTCATTGCATTTCACCCTTTGTTTCTCGCACGCTAATAAGTCCAATATTTACACTTAAGAATACCAAGAACCGTCGTTCAAAAATACTTCTGCAAATGTACCAATCACTGACTATGTCGGTACGATAAAATCCTCGAAATTCGCTGGAATTCACTGTCAAAATCTAACCGGAGCCACAAATTTCAGGGACCAGACAGATTCGTCATCCAGCGACTACTAACAAACTCCTGGTTCTAATAAGTCCAATATTTACACTTAAGAATACCAAGAACCGTCGTTCAAAAATACTTCTGCAAATGTACCAATCACTGACTATGTCGGTACGATAAAATCCTCGAAATTCGCTGGAATTCACTGTCAAAATCTAACCGGAGCCACAAATTTCTGGGACCAGACAGATTCGTCATCCAGCGACTACTAACAAACTCCTGGTTCGAAGAATCGAACGTAGCGAACTTTCTGCAACCTAATGGACCGACTGAACGATCTCTGTCCCCAGAGAACATCCACGGCGGAAATTATCCGAAGCCGAATCTCGTTAGCCCTAAACTCATCAGTAAGCAGAGTCGCCGGGATGGAATTAGCCGCAGCAGCGGACAGAGTCGCATTCGAAGAGGAGAACTAACACGGACAACATTATTATTGTCCCATCAGGAGTGGCCTCGGTCTCTATTACACAGCCTCTATTACACCGTCTTCTCCTTCGTCCAGCGTTTTGTCCGGACACGGCCAGACCACTTTCGGCCTCGATGGCTCGCGCAAGTGCACCCGCCGCGTGGCTCGTTCCGTAAGAGCAAAATATGCGGCAGATGCATGGAGCAGATAGACGCTCGGGGAGCGTGAATTCTAAATGAGGATAATGTAACGCGGGCCACAAATAATCCTAGCATGCATGCGCGCCGGTCGTCCGAGCCTTTCTCTACCCCGTCTCCAGCCCTTATTCTCCGTCCGCCGTTGCTGTTCGGCCATTACCTATGTATCCTTGAATAACGACACTGGGCCAGACAGGGACGCAAGGCCGTGAGACGGTCTCGTCGATGCTACACGCCCAGGGACCGCGTGGAATTATTCACCGATCTCCTGCGGATCTATCGATCCCGGGCTAACGCGTCCGACGACTGCCATCGAAAATATTCATACGCGACTGTTAAACTAACGGCCAAACCCTCCTCTCTTCCTCGTATATTATAAACGAGTTACTCTCGCCGCGTTTTATACCGTTTTCCCTGCTTGCTCCGGAGAATTTTGAATTTTTCACATCGTCTTCCGCGATGGTAACGAGAGTTATCTTTCTAAGTGCATCGTGACCTGTCGCCTCGCGTGATTCCGCGTGCTTCTGTCGCGTGTAATTGTCCTGGTGTCGTGTCTCGATCGATGCTAGTTCGGTTTCCGATGGAGCTTGAATAGAGGTGGAATTTTCTTTCCGGGTTTCCCGGAGAAAATTATTTATTCGTCGTGTTTCCTAGTTTGGATCGGGTTATTGTAAATAACCTGAACGCGCGGAATTATCGCGTCACGGAGGTATTACCGTGTAAGCGTTGTAATTGTAAGATGCGGCCGTAGGAGCAGCCGAGAATGGTCGGCGGAGGAATTCTTTTTAACGATGATAGCGCGAGTTGCGCCCCTGGCATAATTACAGGCACGCGTGGTGGCTTAGTGCCAGTGGTATGGTCCAACAAATTCCGGCGTTTTCGTATTTTCTCGCCACGGTGTAAATATGCAGGCTGGGGCGGCGTGCTGCGTCAGGTTAGAACCAAACTAACCAAGAATTTGTAACCCAACCGACATCGGGTTTGCAGCCAGTTCATTAAACCTCGATACATAGCGAGCTTCCCCGGCGTTTCGCCGCGGTCTCTGTTACGCTAAACCGTAACAGAGATAACATTTATTATTAGTAGTCGTTAGCGTATCAGCCCGGTGAAATATGCACCGGTGTTTCGGACCGAGCCAATCGAGAATTTGATTAGCCATTACGCTCTCTTCTCCGATCAATCGCAGTCGAACGTATCAAGGAAGACGGAATTCCCTGTCATTATCGACAATATAATGCGATAAAATAACGAAGCTACATCAAAATTCCATTCTGCATCCTTCACTGTCCACTTACGATAAAATTTCTACACTCCTCGCACTTTCGATTCTTTCAAATCATCGTGGATCGTATCAGTGCACGCAGAGCGAAGAAACTATGAAAATCGCACCTTTCACAGCAAATTTCGAATGAAATACGTTGATTTCAGTTGTTTTCATCAAATCTGCACTGATTGATCGTAAAATGCGAACCATACTCTGAAACGCTGAAATTTCGCTTTGAAATCCCTGGATCGTTCGGAAAGTCATTCCATTTTTTTTTCTTTTTTTTTATCTGGCTGAAGTGTGAAGTTGACTGTGAAAAAATACAATTAGATCCTCTGTTGGGAAAAATGAAATGACTTTCCGATAACCTAATAAATGGGTCCTGAAATGACGCGAGTTTTCAACAAACTACACATAACTGTGATAATAAATAACGCCACCTCCTTGAAAAGAGTATAAGTCCGTTATTCGCACGAATTGGAGCGTAATAATTACGAAAGGAATAAAAGGGTGTAAAAAGAAAAAAATCTCGGGAAGATCGGTAAACAAGTACGCGACGTGTTAATCAGCATTCGAGACAGCGATGCATCATAATCGCGAATGGTTGACGTCACACACAGCCTGTCATCGTGAAGCCTCGAGTGTTAACATCGTGGCAAGTATCAGAAAAAGAAGTTTCATTACCGCGCCGACTATGAAAATCTCCACCTTAGCATCCCCTAGCCTCGTAACTGGCAGGCGGAATTAAGGCTTCGAAAGTCGGCAATAATTAAGACGAGCAGCGCCGCGGCTAAGCTGAGCGGAGATTTTTCAAAGAAAAGAAGCTCCCGGGGGTTAATTACCCCTCCCCCAACGGCAACCTGCCCCCCTCTGCCCCCTTTGCATCGTGCATGCACGCGCAACCGTGTACACGCGTTCGAAACGCGCCAGGGTTCGAAGCAGCGATTACAAGTAGCCGGTTACGGAACCTCGGCCACCCTCTCAGACTCGGGGCATAATGATTCCCGGGGCTCGACTCGCTACTTATTTCATTGCAAACTTTTCCTTTCACGGTTGAATGAAGTGCCCGGAAGCAGGAAGACGGCCGTCGAAGAGAAAGGGCCGAGATAAACTGAATGAGTGGAAGAGAAGACGGGCCTCGACTCGTACACTTGAGGGCCGAGACCTTCGGATAAAGGAGCTGCAGGGATGAAAAAAAAGGAGGAAAAAATAGGAGGAAGAGGGAGAAGGAAATAGGAAAAAAGGAGCGAGAGGGGAGAGGGGGGAGAAGACTGGGAGGAATAAAGTTCCCTGTCAAGCCGGGTGTACGGTGTCTCGAGAGACTCCGGCCAGAGTTTCCTTGCCCCAACCTACCGCGATTCTGACGTCGAACTCGCCCAACCTGACTCACCCCTTCGACGAGTTCCATGCTACTAGTTGTTGATTGTTCCCGGTGTAATTATAACTTCGACCGGCCGCTACTTTCTCGGATATAATTATTAATTACTGCGACGTCGATGGCGGGGCGAGAGAGAGAGTGGCCTGAGATCCACGACAACTACCCCTGCAAGTCGATCCACGCGTGTCACTACAACCTCCTCGTGTCTTTCTTCCTCTTTTGTTTACAGTTTACCGTTTGTCTGGTATGTAACGGGATCTATGATACGATAGGAGCACGTTGTTTCGTGAATTTTTATAGAATTTTCCGAGATAAACGAACGATTAACCGGGAGGACCGAACATTTGTATTTTGCACCACTGTGTCCTTTCGTTTCGTGTCCTTTTATTATAATAGTAGAATTTATGATAGAACAGGCGGTGTTTTGTTTCAAAATTTCCTTGTCGGTGCAGTAGAATTTCTAGTAGAATAAAGAGAGCCTCGCATGCCGATGTCCTCTCCTTTTCATTTTCGTCGAGATAGTTGGATTTTTAATGGGCTAGATGGTGCTACTTCGCACAGGGGTGTTTCGTTCCCTTTATTTTTGTCGAAACAGCAGAGCGAAGGGAGATTCGCGCGATGTTTTGTTTGTCATTTTCGTTCGAAGATTAAAGCTTAGACAGAACGTAGAATTGTAACGCGTGATTTGATTTTCACGACAGACTGGACTCGTGACGCGATTAAACGAATAAATTAGGAGGATAACGGAATTACTATTACGAAATGCGCGTCGGTCAACACGCGTGCATAATTAAAATTCCGAGCTGCGTATTATTTAGTCATCGAGTCCCTCTGCAATGACCCGAATAGATCCGATGAATGGTCGGGAGATTTGTTCGGCGAAATTAGAATTCATTGGTCACCAACAATAGAATATTCTATTAACGAATAACAATTTCACAGGTCGTCGTGCGATTCATTAAAAGTAAACGCGCGTTCAAAAACTGCCTGCTACTGACCTAGATACGAATCGAAATAAATAGACGTAGCCGATGGAAATTTTTAATGAGTTACGTCCAGAAGGGAAGCTCGTACTCGATTATTCCATCGCGCAGTTACTCGGCCAGAAATTAACAATATTTGCTCGGAATCCGGAGTCATCCACCGTGGATCATGATGTTCCTGCATGCTGAAACTCCAGCATATTCACCTATTCCGATCGCGATTCGCACTCAGCCTGACACGCATTAAAGCTAGCAGCGCGCTGATCCAGCAAATTTCCACGATTCCGGGCAAAAATGAGAGCTGGAAATTTTTCCAAACTACGCACACAATCGGTAACCTACAAACCGCGGCGTGTAAATTAAATCAACAAACCTGCCCACCGTTGCACGATTTATCCGCTATTCCGCGGTAGAAAGCAATTAACCCAAAAAGTGCAATCGGTAATAAAACACGCGTGCAACCGCGAATACGCGATCGGAATCGATTTGCAACTGCATCGAGGACACATGGGATCCTTGCAGGACCTCGCGCAAAGCTCGCAAGATCCCCCAAACCCAAGGCTATCTCCACCCTAACCTAACCCTAACCTAAGACACCGTTCTCAAACCTCTCCCAATTTCTTCGAACATCTTCGCTCCCTAACTCGGCAAGTTTCCCCGAGAACTGACCGCCGATAACACCGGACACCCTCGAGACCAGCCGGTGGAACGCAGACGTCGGGAAAAACACGGCGCCAGGTCAAGAAACGGGAATATTTCGTCGGGGAATCACTCGGCTCCTTCGAAGATGCAAACGCGAAGGAATCGGTCGTGTCGGTGTGGCATATGTCGCGATATTCTGCGGTCGAATTTACACACGCAGCCGGTCTTGGCTGCACGCATGGCCGCCGACACATCCGCGGCTGCGAGGGATCGTCGTATCTGCGCGAACAGTAAGAGCATCGATCACACACCGGGGACAATATTGGCACGATAATCGGAAGGGATTCGGCACGGTTACGTAGAAGGGGCCCTCGCACGGGGTCGTGGCACGGATCAGAGGGGGTGCGCCGCGATTATTGCGAACGACGAGCCCGGGAAGGGGTCGCTTCATAAATAATAGTCGTTCCGAAGGCTGCGGCGCAATATGGCGCTTCTGTGGCCGATACCGGAGCAAGAGGATTGCACTTTTCGACGATGTCGCTGCAAACGGGCCTCTTCATTTTCGGGGAATCGTCGGTTGCTAAAGGGGCTGTGTTTGGGGTGATTGGCTGGGCTTGTTCTTCCGATGAAGTTCCGGTGCTTTCCGGGAAGTATGTCGATTGGAAGTACGTACGTGTTTCGAAGGACGGACGGAATTTCGGTGTAATTCGGGATATTTCGTGCAATCGCAGCACCCGTGATGGAATTGTTAGATTACGTTCGGTTAGGACAGGTTGAAAGAATTAAAAAATCGTTCTTTTATTGCGATTTGCCTGCAACTGTTCTCATTGGGTTTTAACGATTTTATTTTGGGATATATATGGATAGTAATTAAAATTGTACGATAAAGGTAGTTAGGTACTCTACGGGTGGATAAAAGTCGATATTGATTTTGTTAAAAATAGCTGAAAATAAAATATTCTATTTCCAATTATTTTTAATGCATTTGTTTGAAAAAAAGGACAGCGACAGATGGAGATTTAAATTTAGATTTAAGACAAAATCGCAATACGTGCTCTTTCTGAACTTTAATTATTAACCCAATTCTGTTCTTGAAGGAAGTGCACCTAAATCCGAGTATATTTAACTACAAAGTCTTCTCGTAAGATCAACTTGTTCGTCCAATATCCAAAGGAATAGAGTGAAATTTCATTTTAAACTTTACAGAAAATCAATTTAAAATTTCCCAAAAATTCAACAATCTCCTCCTACATCCCAACGATCAACCAACTTCCGTTCTTCTTCCAAGATTCTGCAACCTGCTGCGTCTATTTTGCTTAACACAATATTCCGCTCATCGAGTATCAGAAGAAAAACAAAATTGGAATTCAAACTTTCGGGAAAAGCTGCACCGCAAACTATTACTGATATTTTTATTGTTCTACAACGGTATTAAATTCCTCCGAACAACAACCTTTGCTGTACACGATAAAATAACAAATATTTTTTAATATTTTGACTCGACGCGAAGTAAATATTTCGTAATTTATTTTATCAGAATTTCGTTTTTTACAATTGTTCAATCCTCATCCGCGATATGCCCAAAAAATCGTCGAAAATATTTTCCATTTCGTAAAATCCGCGATTCTATACTCCCTATTAAATTTCTCCGAAAACATTACGTTGTAAATAGCTCCTACGATACATATACACGATAATCGAATAATTTCCATAAATACACAAACCTACGTGATCCTCCGGTCCTATTTATATTTACATTTGTAATATATTATTTACTGATCCTCGTGTATCATACATAACAATCGCAGAATCTCCATAAATAAAAAAAACAGTATAATTGTCCGATTCTTTATATATTTATACTATTTATAAATCTACATGTAATCAACAAATTTCAAAAAATAAATTTACCAAAAGTATCGTCAACGTGTCAAAAAAAACCTATTAAATTCCCAGAAAAATCCCTAGGTGAACCCTTCGTATTATAGATAATAGTCGTAGAATCTCCACAAATCAACAAACCCATATGATTGTCCGATTTTTTACATATTTATACTACTTATAAATCCACATGTTATGAACCAATTTCAAAAAACAAATTTACCAAAGGTAACGGCAATGTGTCAAAAAAAACCTATTAAATTTGCACAAAAGTCCTCCGCTGATCCCCGTGTATTAGACGCAAGAATGGCGGAATCTGCATAAATAAACATAGTTTCGGAAACTCCGTGAGCGATCCCCGGGAACTTCCGTTCTCGGAGAAGCTGCATCGATATCCAAGCATATTTAGCTACAACTCAAATAACAACGCTCGCCCCACCTGTCACTGCAACTTGTCCCCCTGTCGCGACCCCTATATATCCCGCATATCCTGCACGGGCGCCGGCACACACGTCTCCTATCCGCCACGCACCCCGCTGTCGCATAATCGCGTGCAGCGTGCACACCATTTTGCGGCGGGGTGCGGCGCGATGCGGTTCTCGGTGAATCATGCACCACCCTCGAGGGATCCATCTACGATTAATTCCATCACTTGACACGCTGCTGCGCCCGCTTTCGCGCGCGGCCGGCAAACATTTAAGCCGTGGCATTAATCCCGCGTGCCGAGTGGAAAATGAAGACGGCCGGGGCCAAATGTCCCGTGAACCCAGCGCCGGCTGATCGCCGACCGATCAGACGCGTCGCGACGCCTCGTTCCTTCGACTCGGCCATCCGGACCGACGTTGCGTCACGTTCTGATTCACCGAACCAGCCGAATCGTTCCACGCAGTTCCACGATGCTGCACGATTCCAGGTTGATTCCGGGTCATCGATTAGAGGTGCGTTTTTGTTTTTTTTTTTCCTGTTTTTTCGTGGGTAGTTTGCGAAGATTGAAGAGTGTGACGGGGTGGAGAGTGGAGGGTGACTGAGGAATTAGCCGGGCGCTGTTGTTTAATGGCACGTGAATGGAAGTGTTTGTCGGTGATGGTCCATGCGTGATCGGTGTTTCTTTGAATCTAGGTTATTTTATTCGAGTTCCAACAGAGTTATGTCCCTCCGTTTATTTCCACTTTTGGCATGGTATCTTCGTGCTGAAGAGCGTGTCTATATTATTACAGCATATCCATAATAAAGCAAAGCAAAAATTTCTATCCCCATTCCAAAAATTCCCAAGCTAGGATATGTAAGAAATTCTTTAAGAAATTACACAATTCTCACTGGTATTAACCGATTTTTTACGCGTACAAACCTTGTTTATATTGCGTTTCATGTTCTGACACTCTGTCTCTCCCATTTTGGGCCCGGATTCTTCCGAGTTAAATGACATGGCAAGGGTTAATTAGCTTCTAATTTTACTCGCGCTTATAGGGGTATCGACACCACTCTCCGTTCCAACTATGAAAGCTCGTATTACCATATATTTGCACGTAACTGCGATATGTTAAAATATACGTTCACTGAAATTTCCATTCGAATTTGATATTCGAAAGGAATTATTGCAATTTCCCAAAATATCCTCTCGGAAAATCGCTAATTGCACGTCGACTGGTCGACACGTCCGATAGCAAGGAGGCGTCCCAAGGCGAACCGAGGACGAAAATCCGTGGGAGAACGCAAATAGTCCAAGTTTACGGGAGTATTCGAGATTTACAGAGGGCGCTGGTACTCGGCCGGCGTTCTAAAAACACGCGAGCGTATATATCACGTGAATTATCATCTCCAGGCGCATTTAAACACGCATCCACCTTCGTTCTCGTCTCTTTTCGTCCGCCGGCACCAGCGACGCCCCCTGCGTTCGCCCCCGTTAGCCGAGATATTGTAACCGCGACGAGAAATTTCATCCCGCTTTAATTACCAGCGAAGTAAAGCGGTCCCAGCGCGGCGGGACGCGTGGTGCAATAAAACCAACGCGTTTCTCCTCTCTGGTTCTTCTTTTTTTCTTCTCTCCCTCTTCATCCTCCACCTCCTCCTCCTCATCCTTTTTCTACCCCTTTTTTCCTTTTTTCGGCCAGAGTGAGAGAGAGGGAGTTCGCATTATTCCTCCCCGACCTGTCCAATTAGCTCGAAGGAGTCGAGGCTGATGCAGGTGCACGTCCAACCTTCTTCCGGACCTAAACGCGAATTTAGCCGCGGAATTAAGTCGCGGAATTAAGCGTGTCTCGCGTAAAATAATATAGGACTAATTAGGCTGCGGGTCTCGGCCAGGATTTCCGTGGTTTACCGCGTCCAAATTATTGAGCCTGAGAACGACTTGGTTTGCGCGCGCGGATGCCCAGACACGTTTCCGTCCACTCGCGAATAATGTATCAGAAGAAGGTTCTGCGAATTTTGGAAAATATCGTAGCCTATATAATTTTCTTTCAGTCGTTTGTAATAATTTACACAGCACGGTTTGAATATTTAATATTATTGAAATCGGGGAGATTTATCCAAGTTTACGTAATTACCCTTATTCTTTTGTTACCGGTTAATTTTAGTATTTATTAGGACAGTGGGATGTACACTCGCGTGTACCTGTTTCGTGTGTGTGTGTACAGAAATAGGTATATATGAAAATTAACCACTGACTTATTTGCATATACGATCATTGATTATCATAAGTAATTAAATTCAGTCTGCATGAATGCGGTGGCCGAGCAAATGCAATTAAACGAAGCTAAACAAATTTATCTTGTCATGCCCGAGGATATAGCAACTTCTGTCACATGCATCCCCAATTAAAAATTAATGCGAAGCTTCTACGTTTCAATCGTAGAAATCTTCTCAACTTTGCCATTTTTCCGATTATTCTAAAAAATTATTGAATTCCCCACTGCGAGCTAAAAAAAAAATGAAAATTCGAAATATCGGAAATATCGCGGAGTCGTGGTTAAACGTGAAATTGCTGAAGGAAAAATATTTGCACGTCGACACCGCGCGGGAAAAGAGTCGGAATGGTCGGTGGAACGAACGCACAGGTCGAACACGAATCTTCGGCATCGAAATCACTTACATATTCATCGCCACCCACTCCCGTAATTCTCTCAACAACCAGTCGTCCGCAGAATCTCCTCGTGCTTGCACGCACGCGTCACTGACATCCTCATCAACCAGGCTTTCACGCAAACCCCCCTCTCCCCCCGTTCTATCAGATTGGATTTAAAAACGAAGCAACTCCTCTTGGAATGCTCGCGATCTTTCCGATTCGCGAGGACGACGACACGTTTCGCGTGTTTTCACAGACCTCGAAGGAGAGGAACCTCTCCTTCTCTCTCTCTCTCTCGCTCTGAGTCCGCCCCTGGCAATTACGCTATCCGGGATGAATATCGAGTTCGCGCTCGCAGGATGGATCGGATTGATCGTGGAATCGAGTAAACGCAATTACGCCAATTAATCATCCCGACCTGTCTTTGGCGTTTTAATATCGGCCAGCCGGTGTAATGAGGCCGGTATTAAAGTTAATGGCGACACCTCGCGAGCACGCAGAGATAGATTGAAGAGTTCGAGGCCTGACAGCCTGCGCTCCGTTCCTCGTTTATCAGCCGAGCCTCTCCTTGCCCGTTCTTTCGACTAATAAATCAGCGTATCGCTGACTGCAAACCAGTTTCGCGATCGCGTCGGGTTACCGGCCATTTTGCTTTTTTCCGCACGGCGACGAGCAAATTTTACTATCGGATTAACCATCCAGGGAGCCGGTCCCAGTGTCCACGCGTTAAAGTGCAGCGAGAAACTTTGTTGGTTTTGTACGCCGTGTGCTTTGCTCCTTCCTTTCGTTCTTTGCTGCGGCGTGCAAAAATTCGTTGAAATTATGGTGAAACTGGGAGTGTGTGCACTGTGGACGGGGGTAATTTGGGGTTGAACGGTGTATTTCGTTAAGATTAGGTAAAGATTTTGCAGAAAGCTGGGGACTCTCTCTGATGCGTTATTTCTGTGGAATTTAAAAATTAATTAAAATCAAAGCTCCTTCCTTAAAACCATATGGACTCTACCACAACCACTCTAAACTTGTCTTTATCCAGTTTTCCTAATGAATACGGAAACTTTATATTTTTTTATCCCTAATTAATAAATGAACTAAATTTGAAGCACTGCTCATAAGATTCATTTCTAACCATCTTTTTGCAATAAATGTTTAAAAATTAACAAACAGTCTAAAATTTTCAAAAATGTGACACCCTTCCTTAACAAATTCTCATCTCATAAAATAATCTTTTTATTTTCCCGCCTTTCCTCCCATATTTTTCTACCAAACACATAAGCGATACATCTGGCAATCCGAACAATAAACAACCGCACCTACGATCTCTCTATCCTCCCTCTACTTAAACTTTATTTTACCTACCACATTTTATCAATAAAGCAAAAAAAGAAGAATAAAAATTTTCCAAAGCTCTAGCGACCCGTCCATGGGACCCGTAGAGAAGAAAGAGGAGCGAAGACACCATTTTCCGACAACGATACTTGCGATCGAATGAACCAAAGTGAAAAAAGGAGAATAAAAATTTTCAAAAACTCCCACGACCATTCATCCCGAAGCATATTGGAGCCGTATAGTAGAAAGAGGAGCGAAGACACCTCGTCGGCGATTCTGAGCCGGGTAACTCGCTGAGGGCCGCCATTAAGTCCGCCTCGGCCGCGGTGGCACGTGCTGTTTTACGACGGCGGCGTAACGAGCGCGACCATTCGGGTCGCATCGAAAACGCGAAACTGGCCAGGCGATCGTAAATCACCGGCCACCCTGCGCGGGTACGCGGCCTAATCAGTTTAAGTGATTTCGAAAGGCGCTCGCTTTCCACCACCTCCGGCGATCCTCTTGCGCCTTCTCCGCACCCGCGGTGGTCCGCGTGGGTGGACAAACGCGTGCACCGAGTTACGCGTGGACCCGGACCCGGCCCACTCCACGCCAGGGCCCCGTCGGGCCCCGTCCAGTCCCGCCGAGCCGAGACCCCTCGCGCTGGAAAACCACCGGGGCCCGAGTTCTCCGTGAAGCGGATCGTGATCGATCGGCTTCGAATTATATCTTTATGGGGGATCTCGATCGTTCTATTGTTTCCTCCTCGTGTTCGAGAACACGGCACCGATCCCGAGGCGCTCGCCGTTTAGCCTTGCTTCGCTCTATCGTGATTTGTGACTCTTTGTTTCGGCTTCTCTCCTTCCACAGCTCGCACTCTCCTCTTTTCCTACGCCACTTTTCTCCCCGATTTAGGGTTAGCTTCGAATCCTCGGCTAGGCGAAACCTCGAATAAGAGGCTCGGGTTAGCCGCGGATTTTTTTCCTTCATTATTTCGCCGGGCTTTCAGCTCTTGATTTATCTCCACGTTCACGCGTGTACATACGTGTTTCATCTGATAAGCAAGTTTCGATCTCGGGTCGAGTTTTCGCGCCGTTCGGGTTTTTTAGGTTATGGTTCTAGAGGATTTATGCGACGTGTTGGAATATTCTTTGGGGAGATCTGTAATTGTGGCTCGTCGTCTTTCAGAATGTTCTTGGACGTTTCGGGCAGCTGATTTATTTTAATGCTCTTGTGAGATCTTTGATACGATAAGGATAGGATAGCGTGTCACTTCGGTCTCTTTACATTTGCATAACTTTGGGTTTACGAGAATTTATACACTGTTCTTCTAATATTTTTTATTAGAGTACCCGATTATATTTCATAATCTCTGAGACTCGGAAATGGCTCGCTCTGTGTGAGATTTGAAACACGCATCTTCGTAAATTCTTTGATTCGAAGGAAAAATAATTTGTTTCATTTTTTTTTTTTATTCTCGGGAATACGGTCTCTCTCGTTTTACATTTTGTTCTTCTGGGCGATTGATACGTTCCTGCTCGTTCCCATCGCTCCATTAGCTTCACGTCCATCCGTCCATTTCCGCCTAATACGTTAGATTATCGTGCACCGCGGTTAATACGATCAGCAGCGAAACACGCGATTACATATGCACCGTTCTAAACAATCAATTATGCAACGGGACGCGCAGCTGTGCCTATTGAATTATTGCTAATTAGCGGTGTGATGCGATTAATCTTAGGGCTGCGTTCCAAGTTCCCTGGACAAGACGAGTCGTTGAAAAACAAAGAGCCTATTCGAGCCTGGCAGGCCCGTGGATCGCATTATTCATTGAAATGTGGGCTGATTCTTTTATGGCCAAAGGTTATCCTGCACTTCGGAACTGCGGCTCTGTCAGACTGGTTCTCATACTTGTTATATCGGAGGTCGCAGAAACAACAATTTCCTCTTTGAAATATCACCGTTCATCCGGAGTGAAAAATCCTAAAAATATAATCACGATCCTTTTCCATCTTTCAAGAATGAAATCCGAAATATAACAACAGTCTTTCTAATCCCGTGATTAATTATTTATTAAATTAAATTTCACACTTACTTTCGTTCGATGTAAAAAGGTGAGTTTCGAGTGAAAAATCCTAAAAATATTCTTTGTTACACTGTTGGTATTCTTTAAAAAATAATCACGTTCCTTTTCCCTCTTTCAAGGGTGAAATTCGAAATATAAAAGCAGACATTCTAATCTTGCGATTAATTATTTATTAAATTAATTTTAATTTTAATTTTAAAAGGGCAAGTTTTGAAAATACCAGTACATAAACTACCCCGCTTCACCCTATGTTTGATGAAAAATAATTCGAATTCAACAATCGCTTTCGAAATTTCTCGGTTCAATTCTTCCGCGAAGACTATGGGCAACCTCTTTACCCTTTTCCGCCGAATTCTCTTTAGATTCGATCCAGTTTGAGAAATCCCGTTTCTATGAATCGCGAATCAACGTCAACCCCTTTTCCGCGGTCCCCAGGTCAAATCAATCGGAGTCAGTGGACGTAAGAACCCGGGCTCTGCAGAATCGATTACCAATCAATCTGCCAGCTGACCATTCAATTCTCGCCGATCAACGATACCTAACTAATGAACACGCGACGCATAACTCGAACTTCCGGCCATTAGCCCGGACCATTTCCACCCCGTGGAAGGGCGATATCGGGCCGAAACAAGGGCTGTCGCTGCGAGAGAGGGCGTCGAGGAGCGGTTGCATAATCGGTTGGGCCTGGCGGACGTTTTATCGCCGATACACCAGCGGCCCGATAAATCGCCGCTTGGAACTTTGCTCGCAATTAGTATGGTAATACGTCCGGCTGGTGTTACGAGGGCCACGAGGACGGGAAGGGGCGCAAAGGTGAGGCAGATTACGTCGATTAGAAATTCCGTTGCTGGCTAGCGGAAGTCGATTTTGACAGATTTTGCCACGATATCATGATGGATCTCGGGGATGTTTTACGCTATAGCGTTGGTGCATTGAAGTTTGTTCAGGAGCTTTGGGAAATTTCGGAAGGAAGTTGGTAACACGTGGTTGCGAGGTTTCTTTGAACGAGAAACGTACACATAATAAGAAACGCTCATAAATTAAAAGAGAAATAATAAATACCCGATATGAAAAGCGTACAAATTCTCAAGGAAGAAAAAAGAAAATTTACCTTTCAAGTAATTGAAGTAATTCTTGTGTTAATGTGTAATAATAGAATTTGAGAGATCGATATTAAAGACTGTTCTATACCTACATATAAAATTCTATAATAACCTTTGAATTATTCAAAAAATTTCCAATTATTTCACACACGTCGGTCAATATTAATTCTACCTTTTACTCGAATAAAAACACCCTCTTTCCTCGCCCTATCGTTTCAATCACCCATATGTTCCACGTATCATCTTGTACGTTCTACTGCATACTGCAAATCGATGATTCCAACGTCGAACAATAGAATATTTCCGCAGTTGTTTGCCATTACCCTGGGCCAATAATCTGAACCTGCAACATCTCAGTTTTTCAACCCCCGATATCGCGTCTCCCAGGCCAATCTCGTTAAATTTGCAACGAACTTAACAAGTCGGCTAAACCCAATACTCCGGCCTTAGCTGCAACTACCCCTAAAGTCTATAGCCCCCGGAGGGGCACCTCTTACGTGCAACAAAAGAAAAACAAGCAACGCATTCGGCGAAATGGTTAATCGCGATTCCCACAGCGAGTCGGCGCATCTGTTCTTCATCCACGGGAACTTTAAATCCCGCGTATTATTAGAACTCTAATTTCGTTTCGCGGTCCAGCGAGCATTCGACGCGAGGGTAATCACGAAATGACTAGTGGCGCGAAGACACACCGTCCTTTCCCTTTGCCGGTTCCAAGGGGATGCACGCGGCGGCCGAGGGGGTGGCTTTAATGTTTTTAATCTAATTCCCCGCGTGCGAGTCCAGCAGCAGCACGAGAACTCATCCCTCGGGGATCCAAGTCCGGCTCGCTGGGGATTTTTCCATTGTGCAGCCTCGTCCTAGGGTGCAGGATCTCCCTTTCGTGGAATGTCCTCTCGCGATCCATCGATCCCGTCATTTCTCCCGGTCTGATTTACGATCTTCCAGTTTTTTTCTAATTTTTTTAAAGTCCCTCTGACCAACTCCCGAGCATCGTCTCGATTATTCCGCTGGGCTGGTTACGTTTCGTCCCCTCGGATCGAGTTTCAAGGTCGATCGCTGCGTAACTTCGACGGAGGGTGGTTTTCATTCGCGTGAAACTAGTGTAAATTTTTTCAGCGTATCTTTTGGGGATTTTCGAGGGTGTGATCGGGGGTATACCTTTTGGGTTCACGTTCGGTCATTTTCTTTCGCACGTTTGGACACCGTGACGGTAATAAATTTGGCCTCGGAATATTTAAATAGCGGTGGTTACAAGAGCTCAGGGCTGAGTGGCGTATTCCGGATGTTTTACGCGAAATTATGTATCCGCGAGGAGAATTGTGATCTGAAAAATGTTTTTGATGAATATGCATTACTTCATTCCACGCTGATAGCCTGATCATGATAAAGTACAGCGGTACGTTCTCCCATCTTGACTGACAGAAAAATATCACGAATATACATTAAATGAACCATTTTTTTTTTTTTTTTTTTCAATATCAACGTCGTTGACAATGCATTTGTGTATAAAACCATATCACGATATGAATTACCAAATCAAATGAATACTCGGATTCGCAAATGACCGGACACGTTGTAGACTCAACGCAGTGATAAATTAATATTACACCAGCCAACTGAAACGTATCTATATCGTTTTAAACCGAATATATCTAAAATCTGAATTAATTCGCGAAACTCGGTCAAAAATTCCGTATTGTATCGTCGCAATAGCATTTAACGTGTTATGACGATTAATGTCATAATCTAAATAACAAGTGCGAAATGATACATATATAAATAACGCAATAACCTAACCCAGACACGCGCTTTACTTTGTTTATTTCACTATAAGAAGCGACAGCGAGAATACGAAGATATAAGAAAAACTTCGTGTTACTGTTATTCACCATGAAAAAATTCTTCGAGCACAAAGAATTGATACGCGATTAAATCGGAACGTATCGAAGAAGACGCGCTAACCAAAATGTTAAAAACAAACTGTGTTATATCGAAAGTTATTCTCCGAAATAAACAAGTGGTCCACGAAGCAAGCAGACTATGGATCCGCGAAGAAAGGAAGTTACGTACCAACAAGATACACGGCGAGCGACCCTCGAGAAGCAGATGGACCGTTGCAACCGCAGGCCCGGTTTCCCAAACCGAAGAATATTAAGCGCGGAGAGCTCTGCTATAAATCATCGGCATCCGCCATAACCGGGACCATTCTATGCCGGCGCCGGGCAATAACACCTTTCCCACCTAAGCGAACGCAATTAAATCGCAGACAAAGACACCTCTCTCGCTCCTCATTCCCGCGAAGGTACATAAATCGGTCACGGACGCTAACGAGATCCTTTGTCCGATATATATATTATCCTTCCTCGCGCGGCCGTATCCATACATTAATATCGACAAGCCCGGCAACGAGGCTAGAGGGAAAAACGAAACGGCGTGACGCATCTAACGAGAAACGGGGTCCACGTGCAACCCCCGAGCCAAGGGATACTTAATCTTTTCCAGACATTACGACTCGCCCGTGCCCCCTTGGCCCGCGAATATTTTCACACTCCCGCCCCCGACTCGGCACCCTCGCAGGACCCCTTTTTTCCCGCCCAGCTACCCCCCGATCGCGTCTGTTTTGTAGCTATTTTCCGCCACCTCGTCGGACATTCGCGTAACCCCCCAATGCTCAATAGGATCCATGACTATGCAGCTAACGGCCGAAGGGGCCCCGGCTCCACTTGCCGCGAACAGGGGCGCCCCCTTTGCTGCGTCTTCCCGGCCGCGGCCGATGGGATTAAACGGGACAGCCGCGTGGTTAATGGACGAAGGGAGAAATAGACGCGGCACCCGGATCCAATTTCTAATTCTACGCTTCGCAGATTTGACGGGTGCACCACGACACGCGTGCACGATCGCTGCTTTTGTTACGGTGGACACCGTTCTCGACGATGTTTGCTCTGCTCTTCGCCGGCCGAGAGACGCTGCTGCCCTCTGAGCTACGACTGACGAAGGTACCACTGGTATTGCCGCCATTGTTTCGGCCTCGAATCACTTTTATTCGGTTTTCGGGGTTTTGGAAATTGAGTTCTTTATCGGTCCCTCCGTAATTCCTTGAAAAATTAGATTCTTATTTTTTTTTGAGAAAGTAGTCGGTCCATACGCTTGTTTAACTCCTTGACGTACAAATAAAACGGAATCCGATGCGTCCGAAAGTACTATTTAATTTGGCTCGACTGAACTTACAAACGGTACAATTTATTTTGAAATTTGCTTCGCTATACAACGTTTGATCAAATTGATACGTATCGTCTACAAAAAGGCGTCAAAGTCATCGGAGTCAAGGGTGTAAAATTCATTAATTGATTTCACGGGTGAATTTCGAACACCGAAGATGCTAGCTTACGACTCGTGGAGTTCAAGTTAGGATCCCTCGAAACGATTTCTAATTCACTGTGATAATTCTCAAGGTGTTCTAGCGTTATTTTAATTATGTATACCTAATTGAATTCTCCGGCTATTAACCCCGAGAGTTATCAAAGGGGACCCCGGCGATATTTACGAAGGAGAAGAAGTTCCCCGGAAGAAGTTGGACCAGACCCAAGCCGACTGTCCCAATAACAAGCTTCCGCGAGTAAAGGAACCGCGAGTAGGGGTGAAGCGACGGGAATAATAGATGGTCGTCGAGGTAGAAATTATCGAAATTTCATTACACGAAAACGCTCCTGCAACTTCCTCCGCTCGTTGGATATTTCGCGGCGTCGTGTCCCGTTCCGTTCTCGAATTCGATATTTCACCCAACGACACGCCGAGGCCATTGGATTTAATCGCGCAGGCCCCGTTCTGCCGTTGTTTTCCGACAAGCGTTCGCTGGTTAAATAATACACACGTCTTATCCTTGGGTAACTAGCCGAACCAGCCAACTTCCACGCTCCTGATTTAATACGTCGTGCTCGCCCTCGACCTGCAACGGCCGGCATCTCCTTCGTCCTTTTCCCCAGGGATACGTTTCGGCCCGTTCATTTATATTCATAATAGCCGATACCGGAGTACCTTAAATCAAAACGTGACGGCTAACGAGCTTGCCAATTTTCTCGCCCGACTTGTTACGGAAACGGAACGATATAATCGAATCCCAACGACGAATGGAAAATCTCGCCGCACGGAAATACTCGGATAGATGGAAACGCGTCGATTCATAATTTCAGTTTCGTTATTTCTCGCGTGAAATTCCGGTCAATTTGTCGCTTGGCGTTTCGGTGGAAAAAAAAAAAACAAAAATTATCGAAATGTTCCGTCACCGATGTCGCGTTTCGTTTATTTTTCGAAACAGGTATCGCGTTGTACCGGCTGGGCGTTGATTGTTACACCTGTTCGACGTAATGCATATTAACGCGGGTTTCGTCATCGGTGGAATTACCGATTCGTGTCCCAGTTCCATAATCGATGCTTCATTATTTAATACGCGAAGGGTAACCTTGTTCCCTATATTTTCCCCGTGGCGCCACTTTTAATCGCTCCCTTTAAGACGCTAAAAATATCGGGACTTAACATTGACGAGTATATTTAGCTATTCCTCGCAGCGCCTATTCTGCAAATTTTTTAATACCGTCCAAGAGACTGTTACGAAGCGGAAAATTTGTTGAAAACAGTTATCTTTGCGATTAATAATATCGGAAATACAAAGCTAGCGAAGTACAAAGTGAAATGTCGGACATTTGTTGAAGCGAAGCATTGTATAATAAACGAAGCTAGATCGTAAATCATTTGCACGATAACTTCGATCATTTTCCTGTTTCGATGAGAATTAATTCACGTTGACGTTAATGGAGCACGAAGAATGAAATTGCCATAAACAACACCTTTCTCGAATGAACCCGGGCGTTTTTAACGCTGCTCCAACTCCTCGTGGCGGCGAATAAAATTATTCGGAAAAATTTGAAAACGCGCATCAGCTCGCGCCAATAATCACCTCGGCCAACAAAATCAATCAGCATCGACTGGCACCGTTCGAAAACCTCAACCGCCGAGCCCACACCCCGGTGACACCCACTCGACCAATTACCACTCCGTCACACTCGGACGGAATTACCAATTCATGGTCCGAAGCCATCATCGTGGACGGTTTGCGTAACCCGCGCAAAGGTAGCATCGCGCGATCAATTAAACAGCTCCATTCAGCAGGCACCCTTTCAGAGAACCCACCCCTTCCGGGGGACAAAAAGCGAATCAGAGACGCCTGGTAAAAACACTTGTCCACGGGTAACAGGTGCTAGAGGAGGAGAAGAACCCTCTTGCAGGCCTGTCCGACGAGCCGTGAAAGTCGAGCTGCTCGCGAGCCCGCGTGTGTCTGATCGTCGGGGCGTGTCCCGTGTTCCTGCGGGATACGCGTAGGTTCCCTCCGGCGGGACACCACGAGACACGCATATCCCGCAATTATTCAATGAATACATGAATACGAATATTTAGCGGGCCGAACGGCCGGCTGCGCCCGGCCAGATGCATAATGCGGCCCCGTCGCTCATGAGGACGCCGCAGAGGCGCGGATTCGCGTAACTAGAGGTTAAATAATTTCATGCCTCGGCTGAATGCCCGTCCAGGACGGATCCGTAGCGACAGGGAGACGAGGCCGGGTACGTTTGCGTCGCGGCGCGAATCGTTTCTCTTCGTCCCTTTCGACGAGCATCCTAGCAAGCGACAATGCAGACACGATGCAGGCCGATGATTCATGGCGGGTCGGGAGGATGTGGGTCGGAGGAGAAAGTGGCAAGAGGATCGCCACGGGGAAGGTGAGAAGGTGGAAGGATGGTTTTAGGATGGTAATGAGAGGTTGTCCACGAGCTTCGCTTCGATCCAAGTGGATCGAGGTTTTTTCCAGGCACATTCACTTCCGGGAGATCGCGGTTGCAGTGTTGCAGCTGGGTTAGGTTAAGGGAACGCGAAGATAGCGTCGGTTGATGGTTTGTTTCATCAGAGCGTGAACGTTGTTTGCGGTATCGAGGGAAGACAGAGTTTCATGACACTTTTTCCCCTGATAAATATATTTTAAGAGAGTATTCTAATTCGAATATTCTCATTTTGACGAAAGTTGTTCCTTCGTTTTATACGTTTCTATATTTTATAAAACCTTCGAATACAATGCAAATTCTACATTTTGTGAACCTTTGGATTGCAAAATTCCAAAAGATTCATATATTTTAAAGAACCTTCGATACATTGCAAAATTCCAAAAGACTCCAATATTTTAAAGAACCTACGACACGGTAATTGCAAAATTCCGAGAGCTCAAAATTCGCGATTTCCTTAGATCTTTAGATAACGTTTCACGGAATCCATTCCGATTTGAACGCGTCAGGTACCCAGTTCTGTCTCGCCTGCGATAGATCGGGAATCGAGGAGGATCGAAAGCGACGCATCGGACGAGGAGGCGTCGGGCCGATCGGCGGAACGTGCCCGGGGCCCGATAACATCGAACGACGCTTAACATCGTTTTCCAGAGCGAAAGACAAAAGCGACAGCTGGCTGTTCTCACGGCGCGCCCTCTGGAAGAGCGGCGAGGACGATCGAAACACACCGCGGGGTTTGAGGACGCGATCGGCCCTCCTAATTCAATCCCGTGGGATAGCGGCAGCCCTCCCGTGTGTCCCGTTGCCCGCTGGCTAGCCGTGAATCAGCACCGCTCTGAATTATCCAGCTCGTTTATCGAGCAAATTGTAACCGACGAAAGACGCGTCAAACGTGCCCTGTCCTCGCGATTAGGATCCCTCCTCCGGACCTGCTCCCGCAATCCTCGCTCAAGATTCCAAGGAAAAGAGTGAGTTATGGTGCTGGCAGGAACTTTCTCTTCGGGGCTCGATGGCGAGGATGATACGATGGCGAGGGACGAACGAAAAGGGTTTCTTCCGGCTATTTTCGCTTCGGCAATTGGTCTAGTCGATCGGTCTAGGTTTCTTGTGGCATATGGTGATGAAATACAGGGTGTTTCGAATTATAGGCTGCGGGAAGTATTACAGGGGTGGTCTTTAGAAACAGGAAGCGGATTTGTATAAATATATGCCTGGTATGAGATGTTGTTTTTGAATTATAGTTGTTTTCGCGTTGGATGTAAGGGTGGAAAATGGGAACAGGGTTCATAATGGGTTCTCTGGTCTTCTGTGTGGCTTGTTTTAGATTTTTGGAAAGAAATATGAATATTTTCGGCCTATTTTGAGTTGTAGAAATCACCTCTGTAAAACAGAAGTTTCAATATCTTTTGTTTTTAAAATAACTATCCAAGACAGATAGCTATTTTTGGTATCTATACAAATATCGATAAATATCAGATAGTTCTGGTATTAATTATAATTTTCGAAGAGTGTCTAAGCGCGAGGATACAACGTTGACAGGCTTAATTTGATGTTTTAACATGAACGAGTAAAATTTTCGTAAGCCAATGTTCATTCAGAAAGAGCTGCTAATTATTTAGCAACTTATCACAGCCTCGACGGAGAGCCGTTATCAAATATTCCTTCTCTATGCTAGTATACTATGAATACATTCAGAAGGCAGTCGTTACATTTAGATTTACATAAACGCTTGGATCTCAGTTATGACGGAACTTCGATAATCCTCAGAGTCCTCTATGCAACGGGTAGTTTAGAGCCACGTGAAATATCTCGAACATTTTCTATCTCCAATATGGTACTTCGCTTTCGTCAATTATAATCCCAGATTATTCTCACACCTAGAAACTACGAACAAGGAAAAATATTCGAGATAAAAGTCAATCCTTTTACCTAATTTTCTTTCGAATTTCAAAAATCTCCAGAAGATTCGGAAGATTCGAAATTTATATTTTCGGAGAATACTTGGAGAACCGAATACAATTCCTATCTTCGAATACTTTTCTGAATCTAACGAAAGGAATATTCGCACGTTCTACGAGCTTTGCGTCGAATTTTACACAATTTCCCTTAGAAATTTTCCAAGAAATTTTCCACGAACACTAAAGGCTTTATAAAATTTTCGCGAGAAACTTAAGAGACACAGGACAGAAAGGTTTCGTCTATCATTCGCAAAACTCAAAAAGAGAGATAACTTTGTAAAATTTTCGCAAAAGACTTAAGAGACAGAACAGAAAGGCTTCATCTATCAATCGGAAAAGTCAAAAAAACAGACCACTGCACGCTTCGAGAACCATAAAATATCCTTCGGATTCTTCCGTCACAAGTCCGACCCAGTGACGTAACACGGGCCCCGATAGGTTCCCCGTTAAACCGACTGGAGCAGATATCGCAGATCGAGCGCCGAACAGCTCGAGAAACCTCGGAAAAGAGAAAAGAAAGGCGTAAAAAGTGAGGCGAGATATCAGTAGCCCGTACACATGATCCACGATCCGAGTGTTTGCCAACTTTCGCGCGGGCTCGGCGCTGGATCGCGATAAATCAGCGAGAGGCAGACAGCGATCGCGGAACGGCTGCGAACCGGTCGAACTGACCCAGATACAGGGACCGAGCCGTAATCCGAGCGTCGGGAAAATTGCCGCGACCCCCGTCGATTAGGGTGGTAATAGACACGGTGTAGCCGTGGGCGCAGGGCGGATTTGAATTTTCATTCGGCCGTGGCGGATCGCGGAAGTCATATCCTATGCGCGCGAGGCATCCAGTCGAATGTGTCTCGATCGATTCGACGGGAGGCCTCGTAACACAGCGGCATTAATTTCGGCGACGCCGCTTCATTATCATATAGACGAGTGTTTCGTCGAGCGTTATTGGATCTCACGCGTCACGCCGGAATGACACACGCACGTGCGTGTACGTGCTTAGGGTAAACGCATGCCTGGCCGTGGCTTCCGGCCAAGGAATAACGATCGTCACGGGCCCAGTCTGCGATCGGCCCTGCCAAAGGGTTAATTCCACCCTCTCCTGCGTCTCTCAATTTTTCATTCCTTAAATCATCGATCGAAGAAACCCGAGAAAGGGATGTCGTCAGCTAACGTTCGGCTGGCTAAAGACGAGATATCTTTTTCGTTATCCTTTTTACTTTTAGGCAGGAATAACGATCGTCACGGGCCCAGTCTGCGATCGGCCCTGCCAAAGGGTTAATCCACCCTCTCCTGCGTCTCTCAATTTTTCATTCCTTAAATCATCGATCGAAGAAACCCGAGAAAGGGATGTCGTCAGCTAAGGTTCGGCTGGCTAAAGACGAGATATCTTTTTCGTTATCCTTTTTACTTTTAGGCAGTAAACTTACTGTGTAACTTGCAATTCCTATTCTCGAGTATGTTACGCATTGGTACTCTTCCGAAACACCCATCGTTGTTAAGGAAACAAGTTTGTAAGCTGTTTGTGCGAGTGTAGTAAGTTTGGGTATTTATAGGCAGAATCGTCACGATTTTGTGAAAACGCGGATTTTTAGCAATAGTTTTTGGAATAGTTAATCTTTGGCGTTTCGATGCTGACGATCGACTTCTTTTACAAGTAGACCTATCGATAACGAGCCGAGAGCTCGTGTCTCCCCGTCGGTTAGAGAGGTCCAGACAGAAAAGAGCATAGCCTATGAAAAACCGGGAACGAAGAGCGGGGCGGGGACTCGGCTGCCTGTCAAACTTGACTGTCGCGATGGAAAAGGGCATAGGTTATCAAGCGTTTCGATCAAATTTCCGTCTTCCACACCGAACTTCCGTCCCCTTGTGAAGCTTCCAGTCTACTTACGGGACAGTCTGCCCCTTTTTTCTCGCCGCGGTCCACGAACCGTGACAGGCCGGGGCTTTCACAGGGAAAAAGGAGCACGGCTCCCAGCTTCTTACGGAATTGAGTACAACGGGAGGACCGGTGACGATAACTCTCAGGACTCGGTTTCGAGTGGCTGGTCCCGGGAACGATAACTCCACGGACCTAACTTGAATGCACTCAGACTTGGCGACGATAACGATTCGGACGCGACGCAACTGCACCGAGTTTTCGGCGGTGATCAAGGGACCTGCTCCTTCGCCTGTCTTGGTCCACTTGTTGGCATGTTTCACCGTCTTATCGGCTCTTCGCGGATCGAGGGTGGGATTTCGCTTTTACAGATTCCTCTTCCGGCTCGAGTGAGCAGGAGTGTACTCCGAGAGGGATTCTGGCACGGAAAATTACGTGGTTTATTTAACACGGGACCTGGCACAGTCTAAATCGCCGGTCTCAGAAGACTTTGTTCGTTGTACGTTTAACCCTTTGCGGATGAGAAACGAAGTTAAAGATACATCGAGTATATACGAAACAATTAAAAATAATTTTAAATTTTCTGAATTAAAAGATATGTACAACATTANAGTTCTAAGTGGATTAGAATTTAGCTAGCTAGCCAGGAATTATTATTATTAGTACGAACGTGTCAACAAAGAACTTTAGAGACTGTGTATCACGAAACACAGATAAATTTTTCGATTATAAAATCGTAGATTTATTAATTAGAGAGCCGAGAGTTGTTTATCATATCTTGGTACTTTATTGGTTTTATGGGGACATTTACAGCTTGTAGTTTAGATTATGCGATTTTATTGTCATCGATGAAGATAGAGAATAGAAGAAGGCTACTCTGTGGATAAATTTATATGCCAATAACTCTCGAGTATTCCATTCGCGACTATAAAAAGGAAGTCTATGACCAACCACTCATCTGCACTCGACCTACTAGTCTATAATATCCGACTAAATATGTTACACATGACTAATACTAATTAACGATATCGGCCAATAATAAACGTACCACTGTAATTTTTTAACCGAAAGCAAAAGTCCTAATTAAATAACAACCAAAATATTGGATCGTTCGGAAAGTCATTTCCGAAATTTTTTTTTTTATGTGGCTGAAGTGTGAAGCTGGATGTGAAAAAATACAATTAAGTCATCCGTTTTCTGAAAAAACGAAATGACTTTCCGAACAACCTTATATTTGCTCAAGAAATAAACGAAACAAGTAAACAATTTCATTTTTAATCTAAAAAAATTTGCAATTTATTACTTTCCAGATTCCACCAGGCATATCCGATATAGATCTCATAGAAATCGGTCAAGAAGAGTCGGCTAAGTCCTATGGAATCTCTGGAAGAGAAGGACGGATGGGAAAAAACGGATGCAGGTTTTCGCAATTTATTGCTTTCCAATTTTCACTAACCATATTCAATACAGATCTCATAGAAATCGGTCAGAGAGAGAGAGAGTCGGCTAAGTCCCATGGAATCTGTGGAAGAGGAGGACGGATGGGGAAAAACGGGTGCAGGTTGGTTTACACGGAAACTAGCACAGTTCTCGTCCGGATCCTTGCGGCAGGATGTTTCGTAGAATTGGCCAGGTTCCGCGGGGAAGTTTCGCATCGCCGAGGGCGAATCCCATGCAAAATAGCGAACCGACACCATCCTTTGACGCGCTCGCGGCGCGTTGCATAATTGAGCGGGTGTAGCGTACGCTTTAACATTTGGCATAGTTATGTCATCGTCGTGTCCTCGGACGGATCGGAGTTTCCATTAATGGAAGCGCGGTCCAAGGATCCGTTGAAGCCATATGGAATTTTCCCATGCGGAAAATCGGATATCGGGGCAGGCACGATTCGTGCCGGCTGTTTTCCAGTTTCCCTGCAGGAGATTTCACTTAGAGAGGGGTCACCGGAAAAATTTCGCTCGCCGCTCAGATTTTACTGGAATTTCAGATTTTACGGCTTTCACAGTTTCTAGCGGCGGTTTTCAGTCGCTGCGAACAACTCCTCTCGAGTTTCTATTTTGTAAAAATTCCGATGAAAATTAGGTCCGAAATTTTATGAAGATTATTTACTTGGAAATTCGGTAGGAGTCTATCAAAATTTTAATTAGAATTTTTTTTGGACAGTAAAGGAAGATGAAATTGTACATTTTTAGGCGGTGCTTGCAATGGATCTTTGTAACGCATTCTAACAATGGGGATGCAATTTATGGTACATAAAATATACTTGCTATCTCTAATTTCTTAGGGAATATCTACCTCATTCGCAAAATGCAGCTGCGGTGATTAAGTGGCCTCGTTTGTAAAGTAGATCATTTATAGTCTATTGTTACTACTGAATCGCGTACACTCGTTCGAGTTCACGTTTCATTAAATCCGAAGAAATAGGCAGATAAATCAGTGGTAGGAAAGAACTTATACCGTTAAATGAGTTTCAACTAGTTCGTCGATCATTTTCTCTAATCTCGATTCATTCGCCACTAAACTTCCAATAAGACTTATCGTTAACTTTCTTAACAAATAAAAATTACCTAGTAACCCACTTGGCCGGCTCTCAATTCCTCGAGATATCCCAAAAAGAAATTATCAGCGAAAAATCAACAACTCAAAAAAAAGGCGAACAAAAATTATAACGAATACACCAAAAAAATTGTCTCGAAACACCCCTTATACCTCTACACGGTATAATTACACTCGAACAACCCTTGGATAAGAAATAATTACCCAGTCCGCGTAAAAATTATCACAAGACACTCGTTTCGCAATTTGCTTCGATATCCAATTTCCTCCCATCGATTATTCCCATTTCCCTGCAAGATCCGAGGTTGTCCCTCCCACCGCTCACCAAAGGACCTTATGAGATTTCCGTTAATCCGCGTAATGGACATCGAGGTCTGTCAGCGACGCTAATGGGAATAAACTAATTTCTTCCAGGAAGAACCGCCGACCGACGCTACCAGTCTCGGTTACACAATACCCGTGCGATTCGGCTCTTTGCAGCTCCTTTTCCCACCCGTTACGTAAACCCCTGTCCCCGGTTGCACGTTCTTCCTCGTCCGAAACACGTTCGCGTAGGTCCGGACCCGTCGGTTCCGCGGATCACGCGTGCCATTGTGCTCGAACCGGTACCGAACCGTTAGAGTCGCTGGTCGTCGCATTGTCGCCGAAATCGGCGTGGCGACCTTTCCGAGGTGTCTCGGACGGAAACGGCTGGCAATACGTCAGGTACAGGCGAACCAAGCCTTTCGGTGAATGAAGTCGTTGATTGGACGGTCGCCTAAGTGGCCGGTGTTTTTCCGCCGACGTGAATTACGACGCTGCACCGGCCGGTGTCTTGCATTAATTACGCTTGCCATGGATTCCTGGGTAAATATGTTACCCGGGCCTCGCCGCTGATCGATGCAGTTTTCACGTTTCTTGTTCCACGACGAGGAATTATCGTGACACTGCTCGTTTATTGAATGCTCGTGATCGTTCGTTTCATAATCTTTCTTAAGTTTAGAATTGGATTTGGAAATTTTGCGCGATTATCTTCTGGGGGATATTCTTTTAGAGTACGTGTAGTCTAATTTTTGTAAAAATATGAATTTTATTGTTTTAACTCTTTTTAACTCTTTGAAGCATTGTGCGGCACTTTTAGACTCGCCTTGAAATATGGCAATAGACACGTGGGACTATTTGATCAAATTGAATTATTATTATTTTTTCATGTGTCTATATTATGCGATACCTTTGTTAATAAAAAGTATCAGGAAGTAAAATTTCATTTTTTGAAATTCTGGGCCTCGAAGAGTTAAAAAATTGTCGAAGACGTTTCATTGCTCTATTGATTAAGTTTGGGAATTTTTATCGTATCATTCGGCACGGTGGGATTAAAAATGTCCGACCTTTGGATGCATAGTGGGACACATTNNNNGATACCTTTGTTAATAAAAAGTACCAATTCTGTTTAATTTAAAACGCAATAAAATTTTCGTGCAACTAAGGTCTACTTAATTTTCTGAAATCCTGTTTGATTTAAAAAGTTAGGTTTGGAAATTTTTATCGTATTATTCGTTCACTTTTTCGTACTTGAATACAGTCTACTTTCTGCGAAAAAATGAATTTTATTAAATAGGAAAGTTGGGAAACTATGTTTATAAATTTCGCGATCTCTCGTTGTATCCAGCTTCAATTAGATTGGACTCGGAGTGAGAGTGAATCGAGACGCGATAGTTTGACGTGATTGAGACACGGGGTTCGGAATAAGGTGTTCCAGTACCAGCGAGATTACGCATTCCTTGTATGGAACACAGTGAGACTTACTGTGAGAAAATAATCAATGGATATAAGGACAGAGACACGTTGCAGTGTCCCAGAGAAATGAATGAGAACGGCTTCTATGGAAACATGAATTAACGTCACGTGTGGTGGGTTTCTAAGAAAGGAATCTATTAGCACGATGTACTGACAGAGAAATATTAATGGCGGCCATTATCATGGCGCGGTCGGGGGCAATGATTTGTTGCGGCAGAGAGCTAATGAGACTCATTCCTACGGAAAAATCAATTAGCGTGTCACCTAGCTGCGAGAAAATTGAAAAATGCCCGCAGATAAGTTATCCGGAAAAATGATTAGCAGCGACCAGCCTAACCTGTACTCTTAGAAAAATCCGTAGGACACGCTGCTAGGCGAGCCAATTAGCGTGATTAGAAGTTGAGAAAATGTTCTTAGGGGGAAAAAAAGGAACTGTTCGATACGAGTCGCGGTCGGAGAGAAATTTATCGAACTTTCTGTCATAAGGATCCAAAGAAAACCAGTCCTCGGTTTACAATCAAGAAAGCTGGACACGCCCATTGCCAGAAGGAAACTGATAAGTTTAGAGCCGATAAAGCTACTTTGTGATTAAGAATGAACGATAATTCTACCGAGAATAATCATAAAAAAATTTTTAAAAATTCGTTTCATTTACCAAAGATGAAAAATTCTCCAGAAAACATTAAAGAAAAATTAATTTTCTACCTGAAGTTACACATTACTATTTCCATAAGAAAATTTGTATAACAATCGCCATACTATCCTATGATTAAAAAAAAAGAAAAACTAGAAAAATTGTTTCAACGTTTAAATTTGTATATAAACTCAACGTCTAACAAAATTTGTCAAATTTTAAATCTTAGTTTCAAGTCTAAAACAGCTATGCCACTGATGCAAGTTTTCTGCTAGCAATTAAAAAAAGACAAAGAGGTCCTATAGGAATAAAGAATTCTTGGTGGAAATTTCCTAAAATTTTCTGCGATAAATCTCGAGAAAAAAGAAAGACATTTGGAAAAACGTGGAACCCACATCGTTATACTCAAACCAACGTAGTAAAATCGGGCTATGATCCTCCGGGTACCATCACGATCTCCACGGTTAGCCAAAATTAGCGGTTTCACGAACGTAGCATCTCCTCTGGAGAGGAGTATCCCTGTTCCAAACTTTAGTTACTCAAAACTCAAAGAGAGAGAGAGTGAGAGAGAGAGAGAGAGAGAGAGAGAGAGCGAGGAAGGGAAAGAGGGCTCGACATAGCTATGCAGCGATGTCACGAGATAATTCAACGTAACGCGATGGCTGCATGGCTGCATTTAAAATTTTTCCTTTTTCGTTCAAAGGCGAACAAAGCACGCACTAGCCCTCATAATTATTCAAACGACGGAAATTTTACACTTTGCCCCAATTTTATCGTAAAAGGTAGGCAAAAGTCTCTTATTATTGTCAACACTCGTGGCTTTTTACTGGTAGAATTAACGTTGTTTTTATTTCACATTGAATTTAATTATTAGACATACGGGTTGTCGAAAATTCGAGTGCGAATTTATCTTTGACATAATTTCTTTTGACTTCCTTTCCAAGTGCTATAACGATAAGATCCCCCTTTTGCAATTTCCCTTTGTACAAATCAGAATGTAATTATCATGCAACGAGTATTATTCACTGAACTGCTCGCAAAGAAAATATTTTTTTAAAACGTCGAAATTAATTTGGTAAGTGCACGAGGTATTAAGGAATTGAAGACACGAAAAATCTTCCTCTGGTTCTATAATATTATTAAATTAATT